>JBDJHY010464990.1:0-17524 GCA_039654485.1 Withania somnifera | reverse complement strand
TGAAACATTATTGACTATTATCCTATCAGAGATTTTTCTACGCACTACTCTCTCTTGCTATTAGAAACATCAAGTATGAGGGTTCTGTTGTCTTTGATTATAATAGATCATTAGTTTTGGAAGAGAATTCTGTGCCAGTATGATATCTATTGAATAATCTATCTGTTGTTGTGCAGTTATAATTATGGGTGGCTAACTCTTCAAATCTAGGCTTGTGGGATCCATGGGTGAAACTAATATAGGCTGGTGAATATAACATGTTTCTTTATCCTAATAAGTGTATTACCACATAATATCTATAAGTTAATTGATTTTTGGAGGTTGAAAACACTAGAAAATGCCTAGGTTAAGTTTGTATGAACTATATAATTAAACCTAAGAGTTGAGATTATGACAAAAACTTCCGGGCATTGCCACTCATTTAATGATTATCACTATAACAAGGATAATTATCTTGAAGTTATCATTAAAGAAATACTTCACTCTTTTATATCCTGAGAAGGTGTAAAAGAGACTTGTCTATGAATAGGTTAAAAAACACTTATATGAATGCATCACTAGTAATAACTATACACTTTTGAAAGATTGCAAGACCATTAATGTTTATAATAAAAATATCTATTAATAACATGGTGAACATAAACCTAGGTTTTTTCATTACTTTAAATCCATTATGAAATACATAAATTGATCTCTAAACTCAATAACCTGTTTCTACTTAAACAAACAAACCCCCCTTATTTACTCTTATGTCTTTTAGAAATAATTAGCTACTCGATTGAATATCCATATTATACTTTAGTTTGAGACCATATTCCCTGTGGGATTCGACCCCAATCATGTTGCATTCTACAATTCACAATGACCGTTTATGATTCTTTTAGAGGTATAATTTAGACGTAACAAATTTTAGCATTGTTTTTTGGGATGGATCGCGTGTCCTCACTTTACTCCCACTCAACATCCCATCTTCCACCATTAACAAAATAAAAAAATTACAAATACCTAGTCTTGGAAATTCAGTACATCATCTTGTAGTTCTTATACGATGAAAGAAACCTAGTTTTAAGAAAAAGAAGGAAACAATCCAATACTAATTGTAAGTACTATGCTTTAATTGTTATTTATTGGTTGAAGTTATTTTTCTTTCACATTGTGGAAAGGAAGTCTGAGTAGCTTGATGGATAGTCAATTTTACTATTGACTGACTAATTCCTTTGTTTTAGTAACAAATTGGACTTTAATTGTTATGGGTTGGCTTAGAATGTTTATGTGAGGTTTGGGAATTACCATGAATTGAGTTTGTGAATGAGTAGATATGAACTTTAGTTGAAAAGTATTTTACTGAATAGGGTAGTGAATGGCCGTAGGCATGGATGAACAATCTTGGCTAACATGATTCGGCCATGCCCGTCGCCCAATGAAATTTGTATGTTTTAAATTAATTTGTACTAAGTAATTTAGATAAAAGTATAGACAAGCCATCTTACTTGAGATGACTCATCCAACCCTTCATTTTTCAGAAAGTAAACAAAGATCAAAATATAGACGATGAAATGTACGAACCGTCCACCATTCAACAAATAGTCCAAACCCATTGTCTGTTCAATTCCGCACTAGCTAATGGATAGATGAATCATTTTCCTCTTGATGAACTATAAAAACCCTTCGGTAGAATAGGGCTTCACTATATTTATACTCCCTCTATTTGGTTCAATAATTTTCATACTAATACTACTGATATCCTCCCAGGTACTAATGGACCCAAAAATTCCTCAAAGATGTAAAGTTTCTCAAAGGAGTGATATTTCTCAAAGAATGCCGGAAGAAGATGAGAGTCCTAAGAAGTGCATTACCAGATTTTAGGAATGAAAAGCTAGGTATCCTACTCGACCTAAGCCAAATACCATTTCCTTTTAGTATAAGAAATCTATAAAAAATTCGATAGACACATTAGGAATTGAGGAAACTAAAAGCAACAGTAGTTCGGAAAGCCCAAATCCAACACCTTCCTAAGCCCTGGATAAAAGTATACATGCCAATGTGTACCAAGTGACTAAACGCAAGAATCCAGAATTCATGGATTATTCCTGGTGGGCCGTGGAAGAGTCAGGAAAAATTTATATAGTCGAGATGACTACAAATGCAAAAGTCTAATTCAAATAGAGAACTACTAAGGAAGTATAGATAGTAACGACACATCTTTTGGACTATCCAAAAATTGAGCACGTATTTCAGGTGTGTCATCAAGGTTGGATGAATAGACCACCTAGATAGTATTATCCTACCTTAGTTCACGAATTTTATGAAAACACAAAGATCAAATACTGCAGATGGCTAGCAATGGTCAAAAACCATCTAATATGCCTATTTTGAGCTCTATCAAGGTTCAAAGAGTTAAGGTTGATATCTCCGAATAGTCGATCAAACGGATGTTGTTTGGTACTAATCGTATTCTTCCATAGAACCATCCAGACTATGTATACCAATATGCCAACAGGCAAACTAAGTGAAAGTGGTTCACCCAGGTATTGACAGATGCTAAACCAGCGTGGTTGAACAACCCATATTTGCTTATTCAAATAGGGTCACCTAGTTTTATTAAATAATTATAGTGGGCTATTGCGAGAATGCGCATCCGCCCAAGAGCTAATAAACTAAAAAATGAGGAAGCAATATTAGTAACTTGTCTAGTTTCTGAATACAAGCTAAACTTTAGTAGATTAATTGCCAAAGAGATGAGAATATGTGTTGTGCGTGAAGGTACTACATACCCCTATCCTTACTTGATTACTGAGTTGTACCAGTAAGATAAAATGTTGATTCTACTAGGTACTGATATAGGCACTGATTCCCTAAAGACTTATGATATTGAATGATCGAAGGATCTTTCCAAAGATGAAATAAAGAAACAAAGGAGTGAAACTGGTTCCACTTTAGAGATAGGTTCAAAAGGCCCAATTGATACTGATACTACAAAGAAAGCTGAGATTCTTTATGTTCATACAGAAGCAAGTGAGAAAGGCTACAGGTCCTACCACCCTTCCATCCAGTTGCATGTCCTCCTCCATCTCTTTTGGACTTTACCCCGCTAAATTTTGCTAAGTTGGTCAAGTGGGTAAAGCAGACTGAGCAGTTGCTTGACATGGTATTGTTGGAGGTAGAGAAATTGATGTATCATAAAATTAAAACTATTCTCAAATGATATGAAACTATTCACCAGGATCGACAACATGGAGGAAAGAATGAATGAGTGGCTAAAGATTATGAGCCCATCTGAATGAGCTAGGTTTTTATTTGAATTGGAGAAGCTTAGAGAGGATGTGGAATTATTACAACAGGGCTAAGATTCAGTTTCCCCAATGACTTTAGAGCCAACAGAGTTCGAGGATGAGCACCGAATTTTGAGTTTGGAAAAAATGCAGTTCAAAGGAAAAACTGTAATGGTAGGCAGGAGTCTTAAAGAGGAATCCAATAGAAAAAAGAAGAAAAAGCACAATCATGGTAAAAGGAGCGATTACCATGATTTAGTGGAAGCATTAAGGGAATATAGAGCAACGTAAATGATAGATGATGATAGGAGGAGAGAGAAATATATAGGTACATCTGCTAGTGGGACACTAGCTGAGTCCAAGCATATTATCAGGGCAACCATCATAGTTGAGGTTGAGAACATAGGTTCCGAGAGTGCATCCACATAGAAGCAATCTCTGGTTGATCTTGAGACACATGATGATGCAACTTAGGCTATTATAGGTACACCGTTTTCCATTTATTTATTTCCTTTGATGGATGGATTGGGGATAATGTAGTTTTTTATGTGGGGTGGGAGTAGTAGTTGTGTTGTTCGTCCAAGGTTTTTTGTCCAATGATTTATTACCTCGTACATGCTATCTACTCAAACTGGCATGTCTAGGTTTTATGTTTTTTTTTCTTAGTTGAATGTTTGTTGGTTTATGAATCCTGTATGAATAATGTTCAGTATTAAGAATTGATTGGCATATTGTGTGTGTTAATTATGTTAAAAAATATATAATATATATATTGAATAAAATATATATATATATATATATAAGGGAGGAGGCATAGTATATATAAATAAAAAATTGAGGCTAAGGAGCTAAAAAAAAGTGTGTAAAAGAGAAGATATAAAAAGGAGAATAGGGGGGCAATGGAAGAAAATGAGTCAGTGACTAAGTTCCCAAAATGTATCCTACCAACACTGAAACCTTTATTATAAGAAGAACAAAGTCCTGACATGATTCAGTTTAACCTTCTGGAAACAAGTTAGAGTTTATAAGGGCAAGCCTATGGTTATTATGTGCACGACTAGATTCCTATCTGAGTGTGAGTAAATTCTCCCCCAGTATAATGGTAAATTAATATCTATGTGTGTAAGGGACTTCTTTGTTATGAGAGCAAGTGGATGATTAAGTCTATCTTAAATGGGTTACAACACTAATTTTAGTTGATACAAACCTTGTAAGAGGTCGTTCATTTCATTACTCAAAGTTGCACTAAATAAAAAAAATAAGCTAAATTGCTTTATATAATGCCAAATGATTGACTATTCTGATCTGAATTCTGTTATGGGTTTTAAGTGTTTAATTGTGTCTTTTCTTGAGTACATGGAAATGTTCTAGGTTGCTAGTGTTGGTGTGATGATATTTGGCGTCATATATTCCACTTAAAACTATGAATAAATGCATGTTCTTGAGTATCTTTTATGTGATTTGACATGTTTTCTGTGTTTGTACAGGGTAAGGTTTGAGTCTGGAACTTTGGAAAAGATTATTGAAGAAAACTAAGTTTTAAAGATAAAATAGACAATTCATCAGGTGTTGGACGATTCTCCTATGTTGTAACATCCAGGAAAATCAAGAATGTTTAAGAAGGAAAGTCTTCATCTCGAAATGGATGGTTCGTATGGTCATGGACGAATTCTCCAATGTTGCCGTCCAAAGTCTGATCAATGAGAAGGAATGAAGAGATGGAAGAATGGGCAAACCGCCTAACCCTCTGACATCTTATCCAATATTGGACTGTCTAAGAGAAAATTTATTACTTAAGAGCTACGATGGATGAAAGGATAGGCAAACCATCTGACCTCAGACGAATCATCTAAAGAGCCTCCCAAACCTGAGTGGAAATTATTCTCAAGTTTCAAATACTAAAATTGTACCCCTGTACTATAAATAGGAGAATTAGTTCATTTTAATTATTATGGAACACCATTGACTATTATCCTATCAGAGATTTTTCTACTTACTATTCTCTCTTGCTACTAAAAACATCATGTGTGAGGGTTTTGTATCGCTGATTATAATAGACCATTAGTTTTGGAAGAGAATTCGATACTGGTATGATATCTATTGAATACTCTATTTATTTTTTTTGCAACTATAATTATGAGTGGCTAATTCCTTAACTCTAGGGTTGTGAGATCCATGGGTGAAACAAATCTATCATTATGAATGCAACATGGTTCTTGCATCTTAGTAAGTTTATTAATACACAATCTCTATATATTAACTGATTTTTGGTGATTGAAAAATCTAGAGAATGCCTAGGTTTAGTTAGTATGAAGATATGATTAAACTTCGAAGTTAACATAATGACAAGAAATTTGAGGTATTAACCTTGCCTAGTGATTATCATTGTAACTAGGATAATTATCTTGAAGTTATCAGTATAAAAATATTGCACTCTTTTATAGCCTAAGAAGGTATAAAAGGGATTTATCAAAGAATAGGTTGAAAACCACTTAGATGAATACATCACTAGTAAAACCTATACAATTATAAAAGTTTGCAAGACCAAATCATTTTGATGCCATTGTGAATATAATCCTTGTTTTTCTCATTACTTTAAACTCGTTACAGAATAGCTAAATGGATATCTAAACTGTATTGCAAGATGTTATACTAAAACAAACAAACCCCTTATTTACTATTATGTCATTCAGAAATAACAGACAACTTAATTATGTATCCGCATTAGACTTTAATTTGAGACCATATTCCCTGTGGGATTCGACTCGAACCTTGTTGGGTAAGGACCATTTATTTTTATTTTGGAGGTGTAATTTTGATGTATCACACTTCAAGAAACTGACACAAGTACTACGCATGAGGAGAGCAAAGAATGAGGGTTCATTCCTACAAGGCCCTGTAACCTCTCGAAGATAGGTTACATACGTCTCTACACTGATCCACCGGACTCTAAAAATATTTTCTCCAACATCACAAAAATCGGGGAAACCTGATACCATATTGTAACTAACCAAAACTCAAATCGTGATGGTGCCTACAACCCCACCAGTAGGCCTTCCAAACCCTCGGCCTGGAGCAGCAAGAGATGGGCTAATTCCAGCTAACTAGCAGAAAGACAAGTAGAATAAAATAAAATGAAAGAGATACACAACAAAATACATATATACAACATCTCCTATAACCTGGTGACTATGACAAGATGTAGCTAACTACATCAGAGAAACCAAAAGACAATATATACAACTGCTCCAATAGAATGTAAATACAAAACTAGTCTACCCTTGATAGGATAAGGTAGATTCCTAACACAACTAGAGAACAGGTTCAGCAGAGCGCTGGAGGATCACCTTGATCTTCAAAGTCAACCAACACCTCTACTGGACATGGTCTCGTCTCCTGCGATGAGCCGTAAAAGTATCTGCAATACGAAAATAGTACAAAAGTGTATCATGAGTACTAATAAAAAAGGGTACCCAGTAGGCATCATCGGTTGACCAGGATCAATCAAATACTAGTAACATACAATAAGTAAATCAGTTTAGAAGAAGACAAGTATAACAGTACAGAAAGAAAGGCATAAAAACAATGAAATCAACTAAAAGTAATTAACAAAATTCTAAGTACTCAGCCTTGCCGAGGTGCAGCTAGTAAACCTTGCTCAAGTCATAATCCCACGGAGACGTACCTAGTATCCAGCTCAACTCAATTGGTAATAAAAATAGGTGAATAAGTAAAACAGGAACATAAGCGCAAAGGAAGAGAATATAACAGAAAAAATCCAAGTAGTGCCTAATCCTACCATTGGATATATATAGAAACGAAAAACCTAGATGACGCCACATCTCACTAGAAGGCACAAACAGGGATATAAATCCAAGCATGACCTCCCCTATAAGCCCGCAAGGCATAAATAAGCGACGAAAGAATGATGCAAGGGAGTAGATCTGACCTAACACACTCAATCGGCAGCCCCGGATCTCGCACCCGCATCCATTGTACTAGGCCCCACTTGTCGAGAGCTCTTTTCCAAAACAAATACTGGGAACTATGCTTGTTGGAAGCCGTCGCTCTAGGGTCCCCACCTCCATATCCGGGAGCCGTTGCTCTAGAGGCCCTACCTCTATAATCATAGGCTGGTAAGTCTATCCCTCAGAGAGAGCTCTCTCCAGATTTAAACTCAGAGATGTTCTATCTCTAGAATATAAATCAAAAGACTCGCTCCAAAACTAGATGATCACCCCGAGGTATACATAGTATAAGAAAACCAAGTTCCCGTTATATATTTATTAAAGTACCTCGTACCATATCGTGGTTGTGAAAATAATCCATAAAACCAATTTTTTAGATTTAGTCTAGAAATCACTTTTTGTTATAGCCTTTACCACTCCCCATATAGTAAATCACCGATCGGTCCCACCCGATCAACCACACCATGGTAACAAGTTCCAGTTATATATTTATAAAAACAGCTTGTACCATCTCGTGGTCGCAGAAAATAATTCATAAGATCCCTTTATATATTTAGTCCAGAAAAAACCTTTTGTTATAGCCTATACACCCTCCTTGAGTTTCTAAATCACACGGTGGTCCTGCTTGGTCAACCTCACCACGGTATGCATGCTCGAGAAAACAGCCAAGGCAAATAGAAAGCGCTCTCAGAGTCTAGGAAAGGAGAAGCCACCAACTAGGAACATATCTCTACTGAACAACTACTAATATCCCACCACCAACACTACAACTACACAACCACCCTCGGTAAGATGGGCAAACTAATCACAGTATACATCCAACTACGTGCCTATGTACGGACACAAAAAAGGTAAACGAATGCAAAAAATAGAAGGAAATGAATACATTTACTTAGCCCTCCCACCAATTGGTTGGAACCCAACAAGTATTCAACATCAACCCATACTAGAAAGTAAGAAAAACCTAGCCTCCCTAGATGCCAGCGAAAAGCTCCCGTAAGTCGCGTGCATGGCTCGAACAACCTCAGATACTCCCAAAAAAACACAAAACTAGAAAAATAAGGAACCATGGGTCAAAACAAAAAGAACGATAACCATATTGCACAAAGAAACTTAGTTCAGAACTGGGACTAAAAATGAACCTGTGGGTCCTACAATCCGAAAATAAACCCAAGGTAGCAGGGCGTAGTGCCCAACTCATGGAGCACAAGGTACCAAATTAAGCTCAAAATGATAAGGAATGTAGGAGAAATTAATCTTATAAAGTAAGGAAATGAGCATTTTGTACAACGCTATAAAAGGAGGAAATAAGGAGAAACACTAAGAGGAAACACATATAAATAGGTCACTCATGCTTCCCAAGAATCTCCCAACAACTTCTCTCATCTCAAAATAAAAATACCACAGCTGAAGGTCACAGGAATTAGGAATATGTAGTTTGGAGATGAAATGAAATGAGGATGAACCTAGCATTTAGAACATCCGCAAAGCTGTAGGGGCGATGATCGAACCTACATGTGTGATCCCACTTAAACAGAGAATATGCCCGCCTGGGTGACCCTGGCGTCCCAAGCTTGGCATTGCAGGGGCTAGGAACAAGGTAAGTAGGAACGACCCCTGGCCCCCAAGGCAAGCATCACCAGGGCAGACCCCTTGTCCACTTGGGGGAATCTGCAGGGGAGATTCCTATTCTCTAGGGTGACATTGCAGGTGTGACCAAACCTTCACCGATGTGATCATTGCCTGCAAATCCCAATAGCTAAAAAGGAAAACTCCAAGGGGCAAGATAATTTTAGCAAAATAAATATGCACACAATATGGAAATGATATTTTGGATCTAGTGGAATCATCAGAATGACCAACTGCTGTTGTTTAAGCAAAAAACCCCTAGAACCAACAAGAGACAAAACCAACACAAAACATACTAAGCAACCTAGGTAACCAAAATAACTTCGAACACCCAAGGAACTGGACCAACAACCCTTTCATACTAAAATTACCACTCTGTAGATGATGGAATCATTAGAATCTCATTCCAACACTCTAATCACCATACAATAACTCCGGGGCCAATTGTCAACTCCTAATGAACTATTTTTTCATAACATAGCTCAAACTCAAAATGAAGACCCTAGGACACAAATTAATGGTTCCTCTAGACCATTATCGGCATTTCAGAGCTGAAGAAACTATTGGAATCTTATTCCAATTAAGCTTACTAAGAATTGTCTCTCAAGTCCTATTGTTACAAAACTAAAACCTCAAAAAAGGGAAATTGAGGTAATAGGAAACTCAGTGCCAGGGCACTGAAATACTTGTCCCAACTAGTCATGAATGACTTAGGGAAACTATCAGATGGCTCTAAACACAAAAAAGGTAGAAAGTAATAAAATGACCAAACGGGTCATTACAACATCCACTAGTAAATAGGATTTTTGTCCTCAAAAGTTAATGAAGGGAAAGAACCTAAGGTGTGAACTATTAAGTAGTATTGGGCTCGTATACTCCTTTCCAGACCTCAAGTAACCTCACCAAATAGACTGCACGTTTCCAAGAAACCTTTACCACTATGATTTTCTAAGCCCAACTCAACCAACACCTCTATAACAAGGCTTTTAGATACCTTCCAGTCCAATATACAATAACTAGAGACAAGTCACTAGGTAGAACCCTAGAACTAGAATGCAACCAAAGACTAAGGTAATACCTCATTTGTAGGTCATTCAAACTAACTAGAAACCCCCACTTTCCTAAAGCTCACCATATCACTCACACTGCTACCACCTAATATGAAACCACAATTACTAAACCAACCACAACATCACAAGGTCCACCATAGCCGACCCTACAAGCCCTCAGCTCAGTAACCAAACCATAAAAATAAAAATTGCAACAAAACAAAAAGAAACTTATGTCAACCACCAGTTAAACCTCAAACAGAACTTATCCACCAAGCTTCTATTCCTTAGCATAACCCATACTCTGTAAGTACATACACAACATCCATGCTTAGAAGAGATCCACCCACAAAAACTGTTAAAAACCATCTCAAAATAAGGATCACAAGGAAACACCCAACCAATTCTTCCTACCTGAACCAACTGACACCCGAACCATAGGGAGCATTATAACCACGCAAAACACCCCCTATCCAACTAACCCACGATATCAACCTTTTTGGGAAACATCTAAAACAGTACCACAAGCTGAATACACCACTAAAATGGAGCAAGACCACCCATCTAAACCACAACAACATCTCACAGTTAAGCACCTAACCTCAAAAAAGCGAGCAAGAAACATAAGGAAAGAAAATAGACAAAAAACTAAAAATACTAGGGTTATGAAATGCTTTAGAGGATACCAATCTCAAGGTCCACGAGTAAAGAAATTCCCAAATTGGTGAGTAACCAAAAGGCCCCACAATCCCTCAAATGAGTACACTGATCACGACCTAGACAATATCTTGGAGAAACAACCCATAACTGCATAAAAGCTAAGAAACTAGACATTATTCAAAAAATCACATAAAGGTCAAGCACCTCTATAACTCTCCGAGTCAGGTGTTGTGTTGTGATCCCATATAGACAACTCACATGGCCAACACACACTTTCCACTACTAGGGCCTTTCCTTCAAGTATCACAACACTCAAAATACAAGTAAGCATCCACTAGGAAGCCTCACCCATTAAACAAAATAGAGAAGACATAAAACAAAGAAGATCCAAAAATCAAGAAAAACATAAGGCCAAAACATCACAGCTAGTGTAACATACTCATCTGAGGCTCCTTCCTTAGCCCCTCCTTAAATCATGTACAGCTACTGACAGGCCTTGCCCTGGCGATCCTCAACTCTATCCCTCTAACCGTCTCTTCTAGCTCCCTGAGATGCAACCTGTCCACCTCTAGATGGTGGTGTTGTAATAAGTGGCTGTATTGGTAATGATGGCCATAAAGTCCCATGTAATAGACAATCTCTCATCAGCTGAACAAACTCTCTACATTTGCAACAAGATCCATGCACACCATTTGTAACACCTCTAGGGGAATATATGGATTAATTCCTAGGGTATCCCCTGCTGGAACACCCAGTCTTGTCTCTCGCATGACCACCTTGGCCATCAAACTGGACACCATAGCCCTGCGACCCTAATCTTGATCCCTTAGCGGGCTTACTACTCTGACTTTCCTCTGAAGTTCATGTGGAAGCCTAATACTGCTGGCTAGGATACCCTCTACTATACTCCTTGCTCACTGACCAGGTACCAGAATAGCTGCCATCATGGTGCTGCCTCTTTATGCTACCCCTATCTGACTCACAAGGCAACTCATCCATAAACTTGGCATGATCAGCAATAGCAAGAAAAATCTACCTTATACTAGCATCCACTCCACCTCTCTGTGAAAATCGAGCCTTAATCCATAAGAAAACCGAGAGATCCACTCCTTCTTAATCGAAATCAACTTAACTGCGTGCCTTAATAACTCGACAAGTCTAGCCTCATACGTTATAACAGATAACGATCCCTGCTGCAAAGTAGAAAAATCTGATCTAAGCCTCTCCCAAGAACTACGAGGAATATACTTATCCAAAAAGGCCTCTATAAACTAACTCTAAATCATTGGTGGAGACCCAATGCAATCTATGAGACCTCTCCACCAGTGGCTAGCAGATCCCTAAAGAATATACATAACAAAATCAACCCTGTGCAAGTCTAATAAATTAAAGATCCTCAACCTCTCCTCACAGAAAGTGATAGAATATGTGGGGTCCTACCCTACTGCCCCTAAAAATCTATCTGACGATATTTGGAGAAAGTGATCAAGCCACTTCCTCACTTAATGTGACAAAGAACTCTGGCATTATCTGTTGAGGAAATACTAGTGCCAGAATAGGTTGTGGTTGAACTGGATGAACTGACAGGAGAGCAATAGCATGAGGAACTTGGGAAGGCTAAGCACAGTGTGCTTCCCTTTGAGCTAAACTCTGAGACACCTCTGGTGGGACACCACCAATCATCGTAAGCATCGGCTATAAAATCTTTCGTACTGCAACTAGCTATGGTTATGTAAACTGTTGTTGAGGCACTGAAGTAGTTTGCTGAACTGGTAGTAGATCTATTACAACTGTAGTCTTGGGAAAAGATGTTGGAGTAGTACCAAGTGTGTCCGCTTGGGTACATTTTTCTTTCTCTTTCTCCCTTGTAGCCAAGTTTGTACAACTAAGTACCAGTTTTAGCTGTGTTTATTATAGGGGAAAAGGTGAAAAAGAAATCATCTTCTAGTGGAGGTAGGAGATGCAGGACCTACCACCCCATCTCTACCCTCAGTTGGGGTCTCATGCACATCAATAGGAGAAGGATCTCTATAACCGAGGAACCGCGATTATGCATCACATTAGTTTAGAGAAAAGTTAAATAGGAACTTTAAAAAACAGAGACAACTACTATGCACAAGGAGAGTAAAAAAAGAGTGTTCATTCCTACAGTGCCCTAGAGACTCTCGAAGATAAGTTATGGAATAAGTTACACTCGTCTTCACACTGATTCGCAAGACTCTACCGACACGTTCTTCAATATCACAAAAATTAGGAAAACTAAGATCTGATCCATTCTATTGCCACCCAAAAACTCAGATTGTGATTGCGCCTATAGCCCTACCAATAAGCCATCCAACCCCTCATCCCGAAGCGACAATCAATGAGACCATAATAGCTATCTAGGAGAAATATAAGATGAATGAAATAAGATGAAAGACATATACAACAAAACACCTCTCAGAACCTAGCGATTGTGACAAAATAGAGCTAACTACATCAGAGTAACTAAAAGATTATATATACTAGTCCAATAGGAGGTATGTACAAAACCAGTCTTCCTTTGAAAGAATAAGGAAGAATCCTAACATAACTGGAGAACAGGTTTAATAGAATGTTGGAGGCTTACCGTGATCTCGAAAGTCAACCAGCACATCTACTCAACATGATCCTATCTACCGTAATGACCCACTCTAGTGTGTATACCAAAGAATGGTACAGAAGTGTATAATGAGTACCACTAACACTAGGTAATCAATAGGCATCATCATCCGACAAAGGTCAATCAAATACAAATAAGATATAATGAGTAAGCAAATTAGGTCAAAAGAAACCAAGTAAAACAATACAGGAAGTAAGTAATAATAATAAGGAAATCAACATAAAGTAATTAACATAAGTCTAAGTATCAAGCCTCATCGATTTGTATCAAGTACCCCTAGATCAAGTCACAAGCCCACGGAAACATACCCCGTATCCAGCTCAACTCAATCGATAATAAAAATGGGTAAATAGGGTAAAACTAGAACATAATCTCAAAGTAAGAGAAAATAACATATAAAATCCAAGTAGTGCCCCATCCCACCACTGGATACATACAGAAAGAAAAAACCGACCTGATGCCTCATACCACCTGTAGGCACAAAAAAAAAAGGAAAATAACAAGCATGACCCCCCCATCAGCCATCAAGGCAGAAGTAAGAAATAAAAAGATGATGCAAGGGGGTATAATTGAGCTAACACACCCAACCAAAAGCCATGGGGGTTTTACCCCAAGCCACTACACCAGGCCCCATTTGTCAGGATCTTTTTCTAGAAAAAACACACATTAGGAACTACATCCATTGGGATCCGTTTCTCTAGAGTCCCATGGGAACTCTATCCCTCCATGAGCACTTACTCCAAATTCACACTCAAGGCCCCTCCACTGCCAGGAGGTTTCACCATTAAAACATAAATCGGGAGACTCTTCTAAAAAACTAGATTATCTCCCCAAGGTATACACAATATAATAAAACCAAGTTCGAGTTATATATTTATGAAAATAGGCCATATGATCTCGTAGTTGAGAAACCAAGTCATAAAGCCTCATTTTAAGATTTAGTCCAAAAAAACCTTTTTTTAGCATTTACCCCTCCCTCGGATAGTAAATCACATAGCTGGACCAACTCGATTAACCTCCCCATGGTATCCATGCTAGCAAAATCAACCAAGACAAATAAAAAGCACGCTCAGAGTCTATGAAAGTCAAGAAGACACTGTGTAATCATACATCTTACCCAAACAACTATTAATAACCCAACCCCAACACTATAGCCACATAACTGGAGCTAGCATCCCGGGCTTACTAATCATTGCCTACAACCAATAATGGGCCTTCGCAAGGGCCCCTGAAAGGGTTAACGATTACAGAAAATAAAAGCAAAGACAAACGACTACATTTCCACCCAACCAACTGGTAAGAACCCAAAAAGTGTTCAACATGAATCCAGTCTAGAAAGTAAGAAAAACCTAGCCCACCTAGATGCTGGTGAAAAGCTCCACCAAGTCAGATGCACAGTTCAAACTGCCTCAGAAATTCCTAAAACAAAAAAAAACTCGAAAAATAGGGAACTAAGGTTCAAAATAAAGAACAAAAGAAATATTGCATACAGAAACTCAAGTTCAAACTAGGATTAAAAACAAACCCATGGGTCCCACTGTTTGAAAATAAACTAAAGGTACAATATTTAGAGCCCAACTCAGGGAGCACATGCTACAAAATTAATCTTAAAATGATAGGGAATGAAGGATAAATCAAGCTCAAAAAATAAGGAAATAAATATTTTGTATAATGCTAAAAAGTGCAAAATTGATGAGAAATACCTGGAGGAAACACAAACAGGGAGGTCACACTATCTTTTGTTGTAGCTCCCGAGCACTTCCCTCAGCTCCAAATTGCAATATCGAAGCTCAAGGTCACAACAATGGGGGAAAATAGAGTTAGAAATAAAATGAAATGAGGAAGAACCAAGCATTTAAAATAGTCACATGGTCACAGTGAAGAAGATTGGGATCGAAGGTGTGAGCCCACTGTGACAAAGAATATTCCCATTGAGGTAACCCTAGCCTCCACAGCCTAGCATCATAGGGGTAAGGAAAAAGGTTGCAGGGGGACTTTTGTTGGTGTTGAGAAAGGGACACAGGAGCGATCCCTGGCCCCAAGGCAAGAATCGCTAGGGAAGACCCCTTGACTTTTGGGGCAATCTTAGTTTTGCAAGAAGATCTCTCAAGCATGAAAAAAATCCCTCACCGGGGCGGTCTATGTCTACAACTCCTAACAACTGAAAAGGAAAACTTTAAAGGGACTGGAACAAGAATTCTGAGCCTAATTTCATCAAACCAAATATGCACATAGTATGTAGACGATATTCCAGTATGAAGGAATCATCAAAATGACAAATCGAGTTTGTTTATGAAAAAATACCCCTGGAACCAATATTAGCCAAAATCAACAAAAAATTGACTAAGGCACCCAAAATGATGCCGAACACCACTGTAAGTGCATCAATAACCATATCAGCCCAAAATTACCATTTCGTAGATAATGGAATCATTATAATCCCATTCCCACACTCCTATCACCATGAACTAACTCTGGGACAAATCTTAACTCTTAATGAACTAAATTTCACCAAAACATCTCAAGCTCGAAGTAAAGACCTCAGGAAAGGAACTAAAGGTCCATCTAGACAAAAGTAGGCATTCCAAAGCTAACAAAACTATCAAGATCCAATTCTTAGTGCACTTAATAAGAATTCACTCTCAAGTCCCACCGTTCCAAACTAAAACTTCAAAACCAAAAAACCGAGATAAATGGAAATTGAGCTACCAGGGCACTGAACCAATGGTTCCAGCAATCATAAATGACTTGGGGAAACTACTAGATATCTCTAAACATGGAAAAGGTAAAAAGTAAGAAAATGACGAAATGGGTCATTATAATTGTACCCAAGAAAAGTTTGGTAGAGTCTCACAGATTAGTGTAGAGACATCTGTTATTTAAGAGGATTTACTTACTCTTAGGAAAATTCCATTTCTTGATTCCTTATTATGTAGCCTTGTTTTAATGCTAAACACCTTATTCCATTCTCATATTGGTAGTGAGGACTTGTCTTAGATTTGAGCACTTTCAGTTGAGGTGTCACTGTATGGTTTTGGGTGCAATACCTTGTACTAAAGAGGAAATTATTGACTAATGAGAAGGATGTGTAGACAGAGTTAGACTATTTAGGCATTTAAAGGGAATAATTGGTTGATGAGTTAAGGAAAGAGATGAGAAGGTTTTACATTGGAGATTTTTAAGGTGTTAAACTTTTTTGGTTATAGTCCTAACGGCTTTGCATTATTATTAAAGTATGATAAATATGAAGGAAAAATACATCATATTTTTATATGAATTCTTGGTTTAGATTTGAAGATTTGTGTAGGTTTCCACCATTGATCTCAAAAAGTAATATTGTAAAGTGATATGGTTCAACATAATTACAAAGACACTTGGTGATGTATAAAAGGTATATGCTTATGGTATTAAATATTTTTGAGGTGATCGAGGATTTCATCTAAGATTTATAATAAGTATGTGATTATTTGAGTAAGGATTTGATATCAATTTTTGATTCAATAGCTTGAGAAATTACTATCAGATTTTGAATTTGGTGCCATCATCCTTCGGTAAGGCCACTTGCTAGCATACTAGGTGTTTGGTTTGAAGAAGATAAAAGTCTTACTTTTGAAAAAAGAGAAGTTATAATTCAGAGTTATAGAAAGTGGCAATGTCTTTTCTAAGGATTTTGGTACTAATGATGGTTTTGAGAAGTATGAGTTAAAGATCAGCGAAGTCATGATATTTGGTTTGCATTTTTTTTTGTTCTAGTTGGTGGTCTATGGTAAAGGTGTTGGTTTTGGATGAATCAAGTATATTTGGAAATATGTTTGTGATCAAATTAAATATTTCGTATAGAGAGAGTTCAAATATATGGATATCAGATGATTAGAAAGGTTTGGTATCGAATTCTATAGATGTGGTGCTTTGAGAAAATCGAAAGAGAATCTTAGTGGTTAATGTAAAAGATGGAATTATGGATATATTAAATCCCTCAATGCACTTATGTGAGTCCTATAATGGAGATCCTAATGAGGAATTGTCACTAATCGATTTCTCGAATCATGATGGCACCTACTATAAAACCAGTAAGAGAACCAAACCCCATAGTCCGTAGCCAAAGCGGAGGACTACCACAATTAATGCGGAAGAATACGAAAAGAAATAGTAAAGATAATAAAGAGTTGCGGAATACACCCAAGACCCAATGTCAATGTCAAACGAACCACTAGTATAAAACAACAAGGATAGAAAATATACAATATCCAAAGGTCTCCAAAATACAATAGAGATAATCAAAATATAAAGCTGAAGAGAAACAGG
>JBDJHY010464882.1:0-11354 GCA_039654485.1 Withania somnifera | reverse complement strand
AATTTTGTAAATCTTTGATGATTGAAGCATCAGATAAAAAATCAGATGATTCCATCAACTCTGAAATGTCGAGTTTGAGTTTGGTAGACTATTGGTTATGGTTCTAGGTCAGTTGGACTCTCTTTGAACACTCGGTTTAAATTCTAGTGCTTTGGCCTAGTGTTGGCTTTGGTCAACATTTTATAAAAATGATCATGTATATTAAATTGATCAATTCTATTGAGTCAAGAATGTAGTTTCAAAGCAAGTATCATATATGGTTTGTGTTCATCATGGTTGAAATGCATTTGGAGACCTTATAGGGTCTCTATTTCAAAGGTTGGTTTTCTAGTTCATACTGTAGTTGATGCAGCCTCCCAACCTTTAGCACAGTCGCACTAGGAAGAGCAGTCGGCTTTATAAGGCATCCCACTGGGAAGCGCTATCACGCCCAATGACACTATTTATGTTAATTCCTTGGAATGTAGCATAGTGTGATCACGCCCAATAACGATGATGGCATTGGTTTGGGGATCATGCTTCAGCGCGATCGTACTAGGCTATAACCAATGGCACTGCTCTTCAACTTACTCTATATAAGTTAGTTGCTTTAATTTTTAGACAAGCTCGTATTCTTTTCCTCATTACTTTTCATTTCTAAAGTGTAAATTCTTGTGGGTTTTCACCGTAGGATCTTGGGTAGTGTTTTTGGATGAGGAACCGTCTTCTTTCCTTTGCTTATTTTTAAGTTTCCTTCCCCCTATTCATATACTTCCATATTGATTTCCCCTATCTTTCTTTTCACAACCAAATTTCTAAAGTCATGATGGCCCATACTATCCCACCTATAGGCAAACCAACCCCGTAACCCAGAACAACAAGTAATGGGCCACTACAAAAGTTAAGGCTAAGCAGTAGTAAAGGAAACTAGTAAATAACAAGTTCTAGATAGAGAGAAAACAGATTAAATATGATAATACACTCAATAAGCCATCACACTACTTAAAATCAAGGTCTAAATAAGCCAATAAGACAAATAGTACATGAATATCCGAAAGTACCATATTTAAATCCACTTTTGAAGTAAAAAAGAGATAAAAATCAAAGTTAAAAAGATGTGAGTCACTCTGGTCGTAAGAATCCCACCTTGTATATTAAAAATCAACAAGTTGGAATGATCTGCGATATCAATGGTAGTGGCTCGTACTAGGATTTGTACGACGAAGATGTAGAAATGTAGTATAAGTACAAATAGCTGAAGCAAGGAGTACCCAGTAGGCTTGAAGGGCCCACTAGGAATATAAAAGGAAAAATAACGATAAATAGCAGATAAATAAGAAAAGAGTCACTGAAAACAAGTATAAATAGGATAGGAAGCTAGATGCACAGAAAAGAGGCAAGGAATAGATAGATAGTAGGTAAACATTACTAGCTACTGCAATAAGGAAGGAACTCATGTAAAGAGAGGAGAGTCCACACCTAGAGACTTTATAGAAAAAACAAATAATAGGAAAGTAGAAGGATATAATAAGAAAAGAACAAGGTTAATAGGTGGTGTACCGGTAATCTCAATAATAGGGAAGAGGAAAGGAAGCAAAAGACAAATAGAGCACCAATTATCTCACTTTGTAAGGATAATCCAATAGTAACAAAATACATCTAACAACTAAGGGCACAAGTAGTAGTAAGAAATAAAAGTAGGTAAAACCCTTCTGAGTCCCCATTTGCAAGGGAAGGTATAAACAAGGTATGCTCACCCTTCCGATCCTCCATAAGACAAGAAAGTACATCAAGAAAAACAAGAACATTAAAGTAAAAAAGGAATGATGTATTAATTCTTATGTACTCTACTCCTTTGGTTCATGTAGTCCTTACAGACAGGACACATGGAAGGGATCACTCTATATATCCCTACTCCTTCCTATACTCCTCCTTAGATTGTAAAAAGCCTAGAGGCAGGGCCCATGGAGATATGCCGACTACGTACCATACTCTAGTAACATAATGAATCTCATATCTAGGTGCCTCAACTCAATCACTATCATACTCAAGAAAAAGGAGCTAATTACTTGTCTCTGAAATCAAGTTGGATCCTTAAGTGCTAGCAATGATGATAGCACCCGATTCTAGGTGTAAAGCATGGACTAAAACAAGTAATAAATTTTAAGTACCGGGTGCCAATATCATCAAGGTCTAATTTTTTTTTTAAAATTCTTTATTTATTATTAATTACCAAAAGACCATCCTAACCACTTTAATTCTAGTTTATCCATTTATACTAAAACCGGGCCTCCAAGGCCTTAGTTTCTCGAAAAAGGTAAAATCAGGACCTTGGTCCAAAGTACAGTGAAACTATCTGACAACTCTATCTAGAATGCATATTGCATGAATGCATAGCCATACAACTTCTAAAACTATCCTACCAACCTACAAAAGCCCAATCTATCACAACTAACAGTCACAAACCAGACAAAACCCGATGGCAAAACCCAAAACCAACCTATGCGAAAGCATCCTATACTTCCACAGTCTCACTTACAACCACCATAGGGAAATAACTACGTAAAGGCAAGGTAGTGCTTCAAATGACAAAAGAAGAGGAGAAGAAGTAGGTAGAAGAAGAGTAGAAACAGGTCATGGTGCTAACTTAAGAATCCAAACAAAACAGATTCTATATAGCACAGTTATAATGATTATATTATCGATTAAGGAAGACTAATTTGAAGCCTACTTGGCATCAAAATAAATGATGTTTTAAGCCACAAGAATCAGCTCGTCCATCCTAAAATCACTCCAAAAATGGGCGAAACTAGAAAAATTAACGATATACACATCAAAATGAATCAAATAGTGTAATTTATGGACAAATATTTGGTCCAAAATAGGCTCGAGGGACCCGCCAACTAATCGTAAAAATAAAAGTTTCCATGGAGTCCCATGTGACAACGGGGATTAGTGTTCATTTTATGATGAGTAGAATTTGAGCAAAAATTGGTCCCAAAACAACTCAGAGAAGAATAAAAATACAAAAAATAAAAAAATCCAAAAATAAAGATAGGGAGAATACATACTCAGAAGCGAGGCTAAAAAATCTATGAAATAAACATCCATTTTACGGAACCTAATAGTCAGAATCCGAACTAGAAGGTAAGAATTAATCAAGAAGTGATTAATGATAAAGATGGAGAAAATTTCCATGGTTATAGTGGAAATGGTGATGGGAACTTACCAAAATGATTATGAAAACATGAGAACTCTTGACAAGAATTAGCTTCCCAAGGATACACCGTGATTTTACACTAGAAATGGTGTTAGAAGATGAGAGAGAAATGTGTGGGGTTTATGAATGAAATTTTGAGGAAAACACAATATATATTTCCAGGTACAGGCCTACACGATTGCATGGAACAGGGTCATGATCACGTAGATGGGAATCTCTTGTTATTGCGATTGAGATAGAAAATCTCACGATCATATATATTAATTAAATAATTGGTTGCAATCGTGACAAAGACCATCATGATTATCTTGAAGGAAGAAACAAACCTTCACAATCACATCAGGAAGAATGAATTTAAATGAAGTGTACATAATTGGTCAGCCTATCAACAATAACTAAAATGGATTAATAGTCTCTGGAAGTGTATAGTAACCTCGATATTAAGTCCATAGGAAATTGCTTCCACTTCCACGTTGTAACAGGAAGCTTCTATATCAAACCATCTGACCTATGGTTCTCAAACATAACCTTTTTATAGTTTAAGCACTGAGACACAAATTCTGGAATATCTCTTTTCATCCCAATTCACTAATACTATCTTAGGTCCAATACATCTTAGTTGTACCGGAGTGAATAGAATATTTAGAGATGTAAGCCTTACACATAATCAACTAAACCAAACCAATGACCCTCTATTCAAATATATAGTTATCATACCTTAAAACCCCATATAAACATATAGTGGAAATAATATCCTCACCCTACAATAGCTGAGCATGAAGCGTACACAACTTCTGGCGCTGTCGATTTTGATCATGTAAAGAGGAACAAGCCTTAACACTAGCCAAATTCCTCTTGGAGTCTGATGAATACAATATAACCAACTAGTTAGTCAAAGACTATATGTCTAAGGTCAATAGTCTCTTCAAACCTTATAAAAAGCAAAACTACCCATACTCACCAACTTCTATCTCAAGGCATCCAATCTATATTTGCCTTACCTAGGCATCCAATCTATATTTGCCTTACCTAGATTGTATAGAATGGTGATATTGTAGTCCTTCGATAACCCAATCCTTATCCATTGCCGTGAATTAATCTCCCTTTAGCTTATAATATACTAAATAATACGGTGGTCGTTGCAAATCTTACAGTGAAAACCATACAAGTAGCTTCTGTAGATCATATGTGCAAAACCTATTGTCACCAACACCAATTCGTGGGTGGGATATTTACAGTCATGATCCTTTACCTGGTTTAATATATAAGAAATCACTCATCCCTAATGCACTAGAACACACCCAAAACCTACAATAAATGCATCACAATAAACAACACAACTCTGTCCATCTACCGAAAAGGTAAGGACTAACACTTATGTCAATAAGTATTTAATCCTGAGAAAACACACCTCACACTCCTATGACCACTAAAAATGAACATACTTCCTAGTCAATCTAGACAAGGTGCTACTATCAACGAAAAACTCTTAACAAAGCATTAGTAGTTCCCTGCTAACCAAACAAGTTGCTAAATGATTTGAAAAGTTGGTTTAGGCCAATCATGAAAAGCCCGGATCCTTGCTTAATCCACCATAATCCTATCCTTAGACACCATATATCCTAGGAATGCTATTGACTTCAACCAAAACTTTCCTTTTGAAAATTTGGAATAAAGCCAACAATCTCTCAATATTTGGAGCATGATCCTCAAGTGCTGCTCATGCTCCTCTTTACTCTATAAGTAAACCAGTATATCATCGATAAACACTATCATCAAGGAGACCTAATAAGGCTTGATCACCCTATGTATCATGCCCATGAAAGCTGCTGGGGACTAGTCAACCTAAAAAATAAGACTAGGAACTCATAATAGCTGTAACGAATCCTAAATTAAATCTTAGTGATTTCCTCTACCCTAATATCAACTTATGATGGACTGACCTCATATCAATCTCAGAAATTACTGCTGTACCATGGAGCCGACAAAATAAATTATCAATCCTTGACATTAGATATTTGTTTTTAATAGTCACCTTGTTCAACTATTGAAAATCAATTTGTATCCACATAGACCTATATTTCTTCTTCATGAACAACACAGGAGCACTCCATAGTGAAATAATTGGCTAGATGAAGCACTTATCTAGTAGAACCTAGAGCTAAACCTTCATCTCTCTTAACTCATCAAGGTCCATAAAATATGGAGCGATAGGCCTGGTGCCTGGATCCATCTCCTTGGAAATTTCTATATCCCACTTGGGTGGGAAGTTGTAATGACCATTACAGTCATATTTATGTTTTCTTTTATTCTAGAGAATTGCAGTAGCTACCTTAGAAAGTAAGTTTTCACTCACTACCAAAGCATTGTCGTACCTCTACTATTTTTGGCATAACGAGGTTTTAGCCCCTCGGCCAATCATTACTCGACAACATAGTCCTTGATTAACTCTGCCTAAATCTTGAAACTGTTGAGCCACATGCTTTTTATGGGAAACTCGAGTCATTTGTAACCTGATGGTACTGGTAGTGCGGTACCCTTGAAGTTCAAATGAGAGTTATCTCACTTTCCCTATTATAGATCCTGAATTTAGGTAATCATTGGCTTTAGTAAATATTCCTTCAAGATGAGCTCAAAAATGAATTCTGATAGTTTTTTTTAATCTCTGGAACATGGATTTTGGTCCATATGAACCTTTGGTTTAGGTCTAGTACTTTTCGATGCAATTTTATCTCGTTTGATGGGATAATAACTTGTCATAGTTGAATGTTTGACTTCGACCAAATTTTGTTGATTGGGGCCCCAAGTAAAAAAAATTATAGTTCCATTAGATCTCGAATGCTAAATTTAGGTTAGCTGGGACTTTATTTAGGTCCCCCGAGCTATTCATTTAAATTTACGATGGTTTCTAATTCAAAGCCTGCGTTTCTAGCTTTATTGTAAAAGCCTGTGAATAGTGAGAGTTTTAGTTTTTAATTAGTATTTTAAAAACAAGTAATTATTTTATAATATTTTCTAAAATATATTGAATATTGACAAAGTAATTCCTTCACTACTAAATATTTATCTACATTATTTCAATAGAAATTTTATTTTATTAGCATGTTAATGAAATAATAGGCATAGTCACATTGCAAAGATAATATTTTACAAGGTAAGTATTATTAGAAATAATTTTATATTAATTGTTATATATTTTAATTTTTGTATTTATTTCATTATGGATCTACACAATATCTGAATACTTATAAAATGGGGTAAAGATAAAATATATTAAAATTCCTCAAAAACCTTCCCACCGTCTTGCACATATACATATTTGTATAATGCTGTAGTTGTACTACATTATTAAGATTGCTATTTTTTATATTATAAATTATTAGGCGTTTATACACGTGTATACTCACACACATATATACTTATTAAAATGAGAGCAGTATTAGTTATTTATGTTAATTATTCACGATGTTCGAAGACTTTTCAAAGAGATTTTTCTTAAATTGGTATGCAAAACATTCCTTTTTAATTCTTTAGTTTTTATAAGTTTTACACTTTTATTTCTTTTCTTCTCCGGGTTGTTTTGATCATGATTCATATCCGAATAGTGCTCATTTTCTAAGTATGAGTTCCTAGTATTGCTCGGAGCCCTGTTGTAATTTTTGTTATGGGGTCCGGTTAGCGGATCCCATGAGCCCATTTTTGACTAATTTCCATACAAGTCCAGAGTTTGATATAAATTATACCATTAGAAATGTATTGACATGTAGATGCTTATTTTGGTAGTTTGAAATTTCTTGGAGATGATTTAGGTTAGTCGAGCTAATCTCCATGGATTGAAACTATATTTTTACTGGACAATAGGTAGGGTCCTTTATCTTACACTCCGGTTACAACTGGAATAATTATGCTAAATAGTATCCTTGGGTTAGGTTTATTAGGTCGATAATTTAACTCATATCCTCTTATTCCCTTTTTCTTCACCTCCTTGTTTCTGAAAGTTCTCGGTCTGACATGATGTCATTAACCTAGTGTTGGCCTTGTGATATCTATAGGGTGACTCTGGAAGTATAGGACGCTGATGCATGGGTTGGTTGTTGGGTTTCTCCATTGGTTTGGGCTGGTGTTGTGTGCTTCTAGCTGTAGACTAGGAATGTGCAAGGATGTATGATTGTTTTAGAATGGTTGTATTTGTGCATCCGTGTATCACATTCTTTGACCTGCCTTGCATCCTGACTATGACATTTGGAAAGGTGAAAGCCCAACACCACTATTTTTTGAAAAGTAATACCTCAAGGGCCCATTTTGTAATATAAATTGGTAAAATAGACTAAAAGTACTTAGTATGGGATCTTATAATAACAAATAAGGAATTCTAACTTGGTTTTAGTCCCAGTTGATGGTCGGGCCCACAATTTACTCTTTTATTACCATTTTAGCCTAGGCATCACAATCTAGCACTAGGTAGTATCATATACTACTATTGCCTGCACTTAAGTCTTGTATCGAGAAGTGAGTACAACTTTTTCTAACTATATCATGACATACCAGTTTTTATGATATTGCAATATCATGACTCTTATATGCTAGGATCCTATGTTATGTAGATACTGAGACATATTGATTCAGTGACACTAGGACAGAGGTAACGATTCCCTAAGAACTTGAGATACTGAATACCGAGACCTTGTGAAATGAGATACTAGTTATTCAGATCTCCTGATTTGAGTGTATGTGGTTCGAGACCCTTATGGACCCTACTACATGGTCTGCAGCCTGTAGATGGGTTCCTATCAATGACTTCCATGAGTCCTTCCTCCGGTACCTAGGTCGGAGGATGTGTATACACTTATACCCTAATCTTGCATCATGTGTTTATTATTTTCTACATCTATCATCTTGTATGAACCGTCCGACGGTATGAGCATCAGTGGGTGAGCGTGACTTTTTTGTACCCTTCCTAGTAGGCGGCTTATTGAAGAGTTTACTTATAGTCTTTTTTTCATAAATTTGTAGTTGTTAGTATTTGTTTTTACTTGTTGGTCTTCATTAGCTAGTAGGATCTCTGTGCTTATGTATACTTGTTGTATCCTTCCCCTTCTAGATAGTTGAGGTTACCAGTATACAACCCGTATCCCTGTTGTCTTAATTTCTATTTGTCTTATCTTATCTTTTATCTTTATTGTACTACCACAAGTATCCCAAGTATGTCCTCCTCTCCTTACTTGAGTTCCTTCTTTGTGATATAGCTAGTGATAATTGTTTATATCTGCTTTTTTTCTTTTTTCTTTGTAGCTAGATTTCTTTGTTGTCTTACCATTTTTTTTGACTTGTTTTTTTTTCTTGTTATTTACTATAGTTATGCCCTATATGCGCCTGGTGGGTTGTTCAGATCTATTGGGTACTTGTTTCTTTAACAATTAGTACTCATAATATACTTCTGCATCTTCCTGAGTGTAGATACATGTGTGAGTCGTCATTGTTGACACTGTATATCGTTCAAGCTAGATGACTTTAGAGGTACCTGGGTGCTCTAAAAGTTTAGAGTTTCCTACCTCTCTTTAGAACATGTTTTGTGTCTTTTATATTTCTAAAATGATGTATATATTGTACTTGTGTATATCCTGTACTCCGTACAGGTAGTAGCTCATGTACACACTGATACCAGGTTTAGGGAGGAATTTTCCAACTGTAATATACTATTTTGTTTGCTATTTTCCTTTTAGCTTACCATTTACTACTTTTCTTTCTTATACTTAGCCTTAATTGTGGTTAGTGGCCCATTACTTATTGTTCCAGGGTACGGTGATTGGTTTGACTAAAGAAGGGTTGTAGGTGCCATCCCAACCTGAGAAATTGGGTTATAATAGCATGGTATTAAAGCCTCATTTTCACTAGTGTTGGTGGTACATGAGCAGGTGTATAAGTAGAGTTCCTTAAATTAGTACAATAATGTTGTATCTTATCATAGGAAGGCTACACTAACACCTTAAGAAAATACTTCATTTTTTGACTCCACATTGTTTGTCTTCTCCTTGGTGGTTTCTGTAGATTTCATTTGTTCATATTCAGTCTTCGGTAGATTCGGTTAGTTGGTGGTATGCCATTGGTAGAGGGGATACCTCGGTGATTCTTAGGAATAGAGTGAGCTTAGAACTTGCACCAGGGCCATTATTTCATATCCATGTATGAGTCCTGATTCTGTGAGTTGGTCAAGTGCATGACTATTATTTTTCCTTCCGAGCAGGATAAGGCAGAGAGCTTCAACAATTTGTTGATTTTTTCTCTTGGAATAGAAGTATCAACTTTAATAGTAGTAGGCCACTGATTCGCTCAGGTCATTGGTCACACAAAGTTTATGGAGATATTGTGTTAAGAGGCACTTATGGCGGTGGTGGTCATGGCTATCATAAGTGGAATGGTTCTAGTGGAACTATGCCAAAAGGTATAGACTAGCCTGGTAGGATAGTTTAGACGATACGATAGATAGTTTAGATGATACTATAAATAGTTCAGACGACGTCGTAGATAGTTCGAATGGTATCACATACTTTGTGGGAGGTTCATCTTGATCTTAGGGTTTAGAGTTTTGAGTTGTTTACGAGTTGTACTCCATTTTGATGCTTTAGTCCTAGATGACTATTCTTGGGTTACAGAGGTTTTTCGACAGAGTAGACTATTAGGGTTGTTATATGAGTTTGGTAACTCCACTCATTATGCTAGGGATTACCCTCGGTGCTGGATGTGCTTTAAGTGTGGTGTTGTGGGTCACCATGTTTTAGATTTCCCTCGACATGGGGTAGCTAATCCGTAGCTCAGTTGGCTCGGGGACCTCTTAAGTTAGTATTCCCATTTGTCAGATATGATGGTTGTGGCAGGGTAGAGGCTCATCATGATATCGAGGGTGGTGTGGTAAGTGGTAAAGCTTAGGGTTTGTTAGATCGTGATCAGTCTATGACATATGTTACTTCAACTATAGCAGAGGCAGAGGCTACAGAGTCGACGATATCAGGTTTGATTACACCATATTGCTAGACGATTTGGATTTTATTTGACTTTCTTGTTGGTGGTTATTTATGCCTAATTGCTTATTCTTTTTGCCCCTAAAGTGGTAGGATAGTGAGTCATGGTATGATTATTATTAGTTTCTACTTAGTAGTTGTACTCTTTTAGTATTGGATCCTAATTCTATACCCAATTTAGTAGCCTTTGAGGGGATTTCTCTGAAATAATTTTAGAAGCCTTTGATTTGAATATTTGAGAGGTTTGGGTTGTTTGTTTGGTGGTAGTGTTGCATTTTTGGGCATGGATAGGTTACGCTTTTTTTTTATCTCTGTAATCTTCTGTTATTGTTCAAACTTCGATACTTTTTCTCACCTAGAAAATATCCTATTACTTTGCTGGGCTCCCTAACCACGAGGGATCATCATATACCTTTCGGCTAAGTGGGTATCTCCGGTACCACTTGGCATAACTTAAAATTATCTATAATATTCATATCGATGCTTTAGTGTTTAATTTAAATTCTTGTATGTTGTGATTTATAATTAACTCGTTGATCCATCTACATGGCCATCCACCTGAGCATGATTATTACTTATCTGTATGAGTTCAAGCCAGGCCTCAATTCCATTATTATTCCTTTTTATAAATTGGGTTCTTGTCGAGTCCTAGGGTGTGAGAAGTAGTGGGTTATGATTGGTATCTACTAAGATTTCTGCTACAGATGGTGAATCTATATGGTTGACCTGTAAGGGATTCCTTTTTGTACTGGACTGGGGGTGTTAACCTTGAGTTGGTCAGTGTGGATTTACAATATTCTAGTGGCTTCTAAGTAATCCTTGGGTCCATTGGTGTATGTATTGTTGTATGCTTTAGCATTGTCGATTCCTGGATGGGGGTCCAGAAAGGGTACTAAGCTGAGGAGCTCTACTTGGGGGTGTCTAGTATAGTTGAGTGGCAGAACAATAGCATGGTAAGCACAGTAGGTTATAGAGTCTGTATGCCACCATGATTATATTTTCATATAAGATTGATAGTATTATGTTGATAAGGTTATGGATAAGGGGTTCTTCGGTTAAAGAATTACACTTTAGTATGTTTTGGAGGGACGCTCCTTGCTAGAGGTTTCAATAGTGTGACATGACCATGTTCTAGA
>JBDJHY010464666.1:0-17526 GCA_039654485.1 Withania somnifera | reverse complement strand
CTTTGAAATCCATTTTCAACTTTCCATAAAAAGAGCATTAGAATATCCCAAAATGTTTTCACAGAATCTAAGTTTCCAAATAAGGAATTAATATATAGAAAAGATTTGAAGGAGTTTAAAAAGTGAAAAATTCTAGAACTACCGTTCATTAAAACAATACACAAATACCTAGAAAGGACTTCCACAAACCCACCCATGAAATCAATTCACGAGTTGTGTAAAGTTACACAAAACTCCGGTAGAGACAATAGACCTCTAGGATGATTCCATAGTGCATTCCTTGGATCATAGAATCGATCCATGGTCTGTCGAATCATCCATGTTTTGGTTCAAGAAACCAATTTCAACAAGTCACTTTTGATGACCGGTTCCACGAGTCATGGACTCATCCTATGGCTCATAGGTTCAAATTTTACACTTATTTTAGAATGATCATTGAGATTCATTCAAAACCACATGAACATAAATCTCATGTGCACATAGACTAATTTCGATGTTCCAGACTCAAGAAAACATTCAAATACGAATCCAAGGTATCCTTGACCTGATATCCGCTAAAGACTAAATTCTAAGCTTAAGACCGTCATATTACCCCATATAACAAAAAATATCACACCAAAGGCTGAGAAACCCAAGAAGATCATATCAACATAAAATATGAACCAAACTCGACAAAGGGGAAGGTTAAAATTATCATTAAGCACATAAAGGTAAAAAATTAATGGTAGGATTATTACATCATCTATCATTAAAAAAATATTTTTCCTCGAACATAATGAAAGAGAAGTCACCTATAGAATAAAAAAGATGGAGATATTTACTATTCATGTCTTTGTGAACCTCCCATATAGCCTACTCAACCGAATAATGCCTCCACTGAACCTTCACAGAAGGTATCTCTTTACTCTTCAATTTCTGATCCTACCTATCCAAAGTAGCTATAGGCTCCTTCTTAAAATTCAAATTTGGATCTAAAATCACCGAATCACATGCGACTCACCAGGAACTTAAATTTGAAACATCAGGATATGAAACACTGGATGCACAACAAATAAACCAAGTAGAAGTTCCAACTCATAATATACATCACTTATGCAACAAAGGATCTCAAATGTGTCAATAAACTTGGGGATGAGATTTCCTTTTTTCCCGAATCTCATTACATCCTTCATGGGAGATACCTTCAACAATACCTAATCGCAACCCATGAACTCTAAATCTCGAACTCTTATGTTGACATAACTATTTTGCGTACTCTAAGATGTCAACAACCAACTCAAAAACAATCTGAATTTTTCTATAAATTCTCTCAACAAATCTGTTCCCCAAGGCCTAACCTCAAGAGAATAATCATCCAACTAGAAATCTACACTCCTACCGTACAAGGCCTCAAATGGATCTATCTGAATACTGGGATGATAGTTGTTATTGTATGAGAACTCTCTTAGTGGAAAGAATTGATCTCAATGGCCTCTAAATTCAATCACACATGCTCTAAGTATGTCCTCCTATACCTAGATAGTATACTCGAATTAAGAATTGGTCTTGGATGAAATATGAAAATCATATTTAATAGAGTACCAAAATCATAGTGCATCATCCTCTAAAAGTGAGATGTCAACTGAGTATCCTAACCCAAGGTACTAAATATAGGAACCCCATAAAATATTACTATCTAATTGAGGTAGATCAAGCCGTCTTCTCTATGATGTGCCTTACCTGAATCAGAAGGAAGTATGCAGGCTTGTTCAATCTATAAAAAATCACCCATATCAAATCAAATCCGCCCAAGGTCTTAGGAAACCCAACCTTGGAATCCATAGCAATGTGCTTGTATTTCAATTGAGGAACGGGCATCCTCTTAGATAAACTACATGGCCTCTTATTCTTAAACTTAAACTATTAGCCGTTCAAAACACTTAACTACAAATTCCACAATATCCCTGTTCATAGCATGCCACCAATAGTGTTCAGTCAAGTCATGGTACATCTTATCTTCTCCTGGATAAATAGAATTCCTTGAACTATGAGACTTTGTCAGAATCCATCCAATCCAATGACCCATCTTAGGGACACAATTCACCCCTTAATCTGCAAAACACCCTCTGTATCCTGGATTTCCTCCATTTCACCCCTCGCACCTTATCAGGAATGATGCACAACTTATCATCCTCAAATTGACTCTCCATTAATGAATATTGTGCCTCTAAAAAAGCAAGTAATCTCCCATCATCAAAAATATTCAATCTCACTAAGTTGTTGGCTAGACTATGAACATATCTATCCAATGGTCAGTTCTATACTCGAACCAGAGCTAGGCTACCCATACTATATTATCCTTTCCCAGGTGGTATAAGATTGACATGTCATATTCCTTTAACAACTCCAACCACTGGTGTTGCCTTTAATATAGATCCTTCTAGTTGAAAATGAACTGAAGACTCATGTGATGGATGAACACCTCAACTGTATATCATGGATAGCATAATTTCTCTTGTGATCTTTCAATTGCCTCGAAGCATAAGCCACATCCTTCTAATTTTGCATTAACCACCCAAACTGATTCTAAAAGCATAACAATGCACCATTAAGCCCTCACCTTCAATAGGTAGGGTCAATATAGGAACATAATTCAATAAATCTTGAGCTTCTTAAACCTCTCTTCACACTCATTAGATCATTGAAACCATATTCTTCTAAGTTAACCAAATTAATGGAGCCGCACTAGAAGAGAAACTATGAGCAAGACTTCGTAGTAGAAGCTAAACCTATAAAACTCCAAATCTCAATCGGTTAAATAGGCCTCAACCAATATCTAACCGCCACAATCTAGGTTGTATAGATCATGAGACCCTCCTTGGACACTACATATCCCAAAATACAACAAAACTGAGAAGTAACTCACTTTGAAAATTTAGCATAACACTTCTCCTCCTGCAACCTCTAAAGCACAGTCCTCAAATTCTAAACATGATCAACTTCCCTCTTGGAATACACCAACACATCATTGATGAATACAATCAAAAAGATCAACGTAGGGGTGAATACACCACTCATGAACTCCATGAACACTATCGGGGCATTAGTCAATACAAATGACATTACAAGGAACTTATAATGACTATATCTCATCCTGAAGGATGTCTTAGGGACATTTGATGCCCTAATATTCAAGAATTAGTACCTCAAACTCAATTCAATATTGGATAACACTACAACATCCTGTAACTGATCAAACAAATCATCAATCTGCAAAACAGGATACTGTTTCTTAATATTCACTTTGTTCAACTGTTAGTGCACATCCTCATTGAACAGTCCAACTTCTTCACAAAAAACACTGGCACATCCCATTGAGACACATTAGGATAAATAAACCTCTTACTAAATAATCCTATAATTGGTCTTTCAACTTCATCAGAGCAATCTGATAGGGAGTTCCAGAAATAGGCTTAGTGCCCATCTCTAAATCAATGTCAAAACCAATGTCCCTATCTAAAGGAACACCTTGAAGGTATACAAAAAAAACATTCAGAACAATCTAGCAACATGGACTAAATCTAAGAAAGGAGTATCAGCACTAGTATCCTAAACAAAGGCCAAATATGATTTTAAAAATACCTTCACAATCAACTACTAAGATTTAATGAAAAAAATAACTCTCATGGGATATGAACCCCTAGTACACTTCTACTCTACCCTTGGGGACACTTAGCGTAGCCAAAGTAACAGTGTTGGAATGAAAATCCAAGACAACATGAGAGGGAGAAATCCAATCCATGCCTAATATCATATAAAAATCTACCATATCAAGAATAATCAAGTCTACCCATGTATCGTAACCCAAGAAAGTAACAACACTATATCATTACACCCAATCCACTATAAAAAATTACCCACCGGAGTAGATACACAAATAGGTACATGCAGAGAATAAGATATCATGTCAAGTCTAGAAGCAAAATATACAGATACATAGGAGAAAGTAGAACTCTGATAAAATAATATAGAAGCGAGGCGATGGAGGATTTGGATGGATTTTGTGATGACTACATCAAAATCCTTAGACTTAGGCCTATCTATAAAAGCATAGCACTAGGTATTACCACCGATGGACTAAATTATACCTTGGGCACTACCCGTACCAGTTGATTGGCAACCTCTATCTTTCTGTGGACCACCTAAACCTATAATCAAAGGAGTCTGTGATCTAGATAGAGTGTATGAAGTCTATTGGGTCCCCCTCTAACCAAGTCATGTACACTGCCTTATCAAATGCCCAGGGTAACAACAAGAATAGCAATATTGGGGAACTATAATATGTTATGAGGAACCCAGGAAATAAAAATAGGACACCGACTTGAATACATCTAATAGGGACCATAAGAATTTTAATTTGAACTATAAGAATCTTGTTCATCCTAATCACTCTCAGATGCACACAAAACTTTCTGAACTATGGCACTGGAACTAACTACCCTTATGAAGGAACCCCTATCTCCTGATAACACACAAGAAAAATAAGAAGAGGTCTGAGACCTCTTATCCCTCTAATTCTCAAATTTCTTTCTACACCTTAATCCAAACTCTTTAGCTTCCTCCTGAAAAGTGGACCCCTACTAGGAGCCTTTAAAAACTTCTGAATGAATGGGCTATGTCAAACCTCTTATAAAATGACAGATCCTCTCCTTCTAATAAGGAAGGATCGCCAAAACTTTCCTAGTCAATGCATAGAAATAGGTCTCTTACCTAGTCATCTAGATCAAGTGCTCAAATATGTTGTTACACTCATTGGAAAAAATGTCAATAAATTCTCTAGGAAAGATATTCGAATTCATGGAAAAGATCTTGTAGGCATGGAATCCACAAAAGCATGCCACTATTTTTTTGTCAAGGACATATATCTGAAGAGATCTATAATCAACCTTGTTAGTCTAAACCAACCCCACACTCTGAAGTAACTCATGATAATAGGATAAAAATGCATGTACCTTTTCCTCCTTCCCACCCTGAAACTAAGGTGGTTGCATCTTCCAAAACCTCACATACATACATTACTCATCATTGTGCATAACTATCATAACCAATCCTACATCCCTGATACCTTGCAAAGGTATCTTATCTAACCTCTGTGCAACTAGCGATTGGACCTACACTACAAGAATCGACTACTGATCCAAGGTCTGATCCCCAACTATATACTAAGAACCTTGTGGTGTGTCAGTCACGCCCTACTTTGGTCAGTCCCCTTAAGTACACCTAAAACTCTAAGAAAGGTGTCTTTAAGTAATAGTGCAGCAACATGTTTTCGTGGATTTTGATCATCCCTCCTATCATACTTAGGCTTGCAGGAGGATGCCCTATCATGTCCCCTGACTGGTCTATCTCCTATGGCTTTACCTTGGACTTGTTGTTGACCTATACCCTACCACGGGTAGTAGGTACTAGAATGACTTGATCCTTTCTTACTGCAGCAGCCCTAGTCCTAGCAATATGTCTATATAACAAGCAAGACCTCGATACACATGTTAGATAAGAATAAAAAGGACGAAAGGAATTTTTCTAAAGTTCCATAACCTATCAGGGTTAAGTAACGGATATTTTCAAACCTATTTGTGGGACTATATTAAACTTACATGGTATATAATAAGGCCTACAAACCTAGGGCTCTAATACCAGCTTATCACGGTCCAAACTCTGGTCATTATGTCACCTACCTCAACCCCCCCTCCCGTGATAGGTAAGCCAATATAACAATCAGAAAAAATAAACCAAATATGGAAAGAAAATTGATTTAACGAGAAGACAGAATGTTATAACAATCACAACTCGATACCCCAATACCGGGTGTTCACTATTTACAAGCCATATGTAAAGAAAGTCTCATAGATGTCTAAATAAAAGCAAGACATAAAATAAAATAAAAAGACATGTCTGATGTCCTCTGGTATATCTAATAGCTACCTTGTAAAGTCTCCACCTCAAGCCTCAAACTGGATCCAACAACAGGATTATGAAATTCTGGGCTCAATACCTGCAAAAGGAATGTCGAAGAACAAGTGTAAGTAAAAAGATGATACTTAATAGAGTCCTCTCCTAATAATAATAAAAGAAATGATGAGTAACTCTTATAATCTAACTTACCTCCAACAACTACAACCTACACTCATGGAACCATCAAACAAACTATATAATGTATAAATAACTATAATAAAAAAAAAAAGTACACAACAACACAATGAGACTCCAAAGAATTAAAGTATGTGTCATACAAGTACCCCAATCCAAATATTTTAATTATAACCAAGTAACACCTCAATAAGTGTGCATGAATAGAAACAAAGATATTAATCAAGAGAAATCATAAATTAGGATAGATAAATCAACAAGTGAATTATGTAAATGCAATGGAACCCAGTATACAATCAAAGTTATACATGTATGTCCTATTAGTACATATTTGTTACCCATCTAAGGCCAGTCAGGACCCATGGGGACTCTCTAGGTTCATGCACTCGTACAGAACCATTTTTAATCAGATCATATCAATATCCAACACAATTTTTCATCCACTTTATCACTATCCAGAACCACTTCCCACCGGGTCTTTGATATCACTAGTTGTAATCATTTTACATCGACTGTCACTTGTTTTAAGAGCCTCAAATCATATTTCATGCTCAAGTATCAACAAGTAAGAATGTATAAAATACAATTAAAGAAAAGTGGTAATTTCAAATTACACTAAACCAATACAAGCCTCACATGGTCAATCACAAGTGAAATGTCAACTCAATTCAAATAACCCCTTCACGAGCATCATAACTAGGATATCATCTCGAATTAACATAAATATCCTATTGGGAATTATAATAATATCCCATTTAAACATAATCAATCCTCCACACAACATCACAATAGGGTATCACTTCTATACAACTAAGACTTTACACAACATCATGATATAATATCAAATTGTCAATTCACAATAAAAATATAATGGGAATGCTTCAATATACAATTTTATTTATTTTATCCAATCATTCTAGACACTAGTTCCTGGATGGATACGTTTTATCTCACCCACACAGACGCCCCTCCCAATTACACATAACTATTACATAAGCACATAAACCCTTTGTAGAAGAGTCGTTAAAAATCAACTTATCTTAATATGAAGTCAAATAATCAAGCTATAGAATTTCCTTTCCTTACATCAATCACACAATTTCAATCTAATCAAATATGCATTACTCATTAGAAAATAAGGATTTGAGAACCATACCACTATAATGATAAAATCAGATCTTAAAAGTCATCCCCAAACCCTTAAGCCATATCTGGAAATTTTCTTTCAAAATCAGTTTATCCATGCTTTTGGATTTTAAATATTAAATATCGTCAAGAATCATGTTCAATTTGACCTTCAACATCTCAAAACAACATTTTCTAGTTTAGGTAAAACATCCCAAATTTAAATCTTTGAGAAACCAAGGAATTAGGTATGAAATCATGATTAGTGTACTATAATTAATCAATTTAGGAAGTGGAGGCTTTCCTAATAGATAAATATTTGAAACCATTTTTAAAATTTCCATAAAAGAGCTTTAGAATCTCCCAAAATATTTTTACAAAGTCTAAATTTTTAAATGAGGAAGAAATATCTCAAAAAGACCTTTAAAAAGTGAGAAATTTTAAAAGATCATTGTTAAAAAAATAAGTACAAAAGTACCTGAGAAGGACTTCCACGGGCCTATCCATGGACCATAGAATCAATCCATGAGTCATGGAAGGTTCCATGAAATCCTAGGAGAGGAAACATACTTCTAGGACCATTCCATGATCCAACTCAATAGATCATGGGACTTATCCATGATCCGTTGAATGGTTCATTGTTTGATTCAAGAAACCAATTTCAACAAGCCACTTTTAGCAACTGGTTCCTCAATTCATGGACCCATCTCATCGCTCATAGAGCCAAAATTTACACTTATTTCAAAATAACTCCAAAAATTCATATGAAACCCTGTAAATACAACTACTCATGCATACAGACTAATTTTGATATTTTGAATTCAAAGAAAACATCCAAATATGGATCGACGGTCTTCTTGACCTGATATCCACTAAGAACCAAATTCTAAGCTTAAGCCCCTCAAATCACCCTATGTAACACAAAATCTCACATTGAAGACCTTAAAACCCAAGGAGATTATGTCAACAAGTCAAAGATAACCCAAACTAGATTACGAGGAAAGGAAAATCATTAATAGGAATGGAAAGGCAGAAATTTTAACTGAGAATATTATTACAATATTGTTATATACGATGAGAGATATATTTACGTGTAATAACCTCATAATTTACTAATATCTTTAAGAATTGTGAAATGACTACAAAATACACTATTATACTATAATTTTAATGGGAAAGGGTGAATGTTTTATAGAGAAATTCTACTACATATGCTATTGTATCCAAGTATAGGTGAGAAAAGTAAAATTGAAATAAACCAACACACACCCCATACATATATATACATATAAACATTCTATAAATTAATGAAACTTAGTAAAAGTATTAACAACATAAAAAGAATCATTATTATTAAAAAATATGTCCAGTAATACAAACAATAATAAAATAATATAACAAAAATTAAATCAACTCACCAGACAATTATTTTAATAACTTAACTACTATTAACTAAAGAATATTTACACCAAAATGATGGAAAAGTTTCTCGAAAACATCTAATAAAATTTGAGAACATGGAAGGACTTGATCTTCTAACCATAAGTCCAAGATATTTTTGAAATTATCATCAATTAATCTAACCATATTAACTTAAACACTTCTATTATATAAGTTCAACCTCTACCAAAATGCTGGTAGCTGATAATAGAGTGTCATGACTTTACAAAAGGCGAAGATATAAAGGGTAAAAGACTATTTTTACATAAAATTTCCATTAATTATGATTGAATAGAGAAATTTAAAGGGTGTCAATTTAAGTATCAACTCAACAATATAGGCCTTAAATCGACAATCGTAATCCCTCATTTCAATGAATTCCCCATAAAAGTAATCAAGATAGAAAGAACCTTAGTTGTGTAATTTTAAGTTTGTCTCAATGGAGATACCCGAGGAAAACAGATAGAAAATAACCAAAATACACCATGAACCCGTCCAACCAAGTGGTATAAGTTCACAAATATAATTTGGTGAAACAAAGAAACTTTTTTTTGTGTTAATACCTGGAAGATTAGAGGTTATCCTCAAGGTCTTATTATTTTTTCGAACACCTTACAACTTAAGGTTTTATAATAAAAAAATAATCGAGAAAATTGAAAAACAAAATCCAAAAAGCAATCAACTCTTCACAATATTAAAGTTAAGAAACAGTATGAAAAGTCAAGCATCCCATGGATGAAACATGAAACACCAAGTAAACACGAAAGGAAAAACTATATGTTTGATATGACATATGATCTCTTTCTTAAATTACACATGAAGAATTGTGTTTGATTATTGTATATTTTCTGTGGGAATTTACAATGACCCTTCTAGTTACTTTTTACTTTTCATACCAAAAAATAATTCTACCCTCCTCCAAAATAGATTTATATCATGTTTAGTCCATCGGTGTGGTTGGTTTAGGAATTAGAGGATTTGGTGTGATTTGAAAAGAGTTTTGAGCCTAAGAGATTTTAAAGTTTGAATGGTTGACTTTAGTCAATATTTGGATTTCTTAGGCTCGGAATGGAATTTCATTTGTCCCATTATTTTTAGAACAAGGATTTTAGTCTGGAAAGACTTTTAATTTGGGTTTCAAGGAATTTGGTGTGACCCTATGCTTTTACACAGAATAAGTTGGAAGTCTAACTCAGATCCTTGTCCTTGGTGGATTTTGGGTCAAGAATACTCTTATTCAAATTTTGATGGTTCTGTTGAGTTCAGAATATTGAAATTAGTCTATGCGCATATATGGTTTGTATTCACGTGATTTTAAATGAATCCTTAGGGAGTTTTGAAAGTTAATTTATTTATTTGTCACTATGACTCATCGAGGAGACTACGACTCGAGGAAAGGGACCACGATCCATGATCTCACTCGTGGGCTTGTCCTTGAGGTTAAAAGGTTTTTCCATGGAGATATAATGACCCTTATGGTCATTTTCTTGATTTTATATTTTATTTGTGTATAGACCTTTCCTATAATTGCCCAAGTTATTTATGACTTGCTAGGACCAACATTTTAATTTTTTGGCAGTTCTGTTGCTTGTTATCTTATCTTCTATGCTTTAAAGTTTTAACTTTAGAATAGTGGAACTTGAGAATGATTTCTTAGCATACAAGCTTGGAATCGAATATCAATCATTTTGTTAGTTCTAGAATGGGGCTAGTAGGACTTTTATTTTAGGTGCTGGGGTTTTCGGTTGCATTTTGAGCTGGTTTTGGAAATTTAGTTCATTTGGAGTAAAATTTTGATTCTAGTCTACTTTCATTTATTGAAACATGGTACGGAATTCTAACACTTCCATCAGCTCCAGAATGTTAAATTTGGGCTGTTAGGAGTGTCAGTACACTTCTAGGGTTGCCAAAACTTGTTTTGAAGGTCCAGTTGGCCTTAAGCTTTTCTTAACTTTCTTTGGCTTTGTTGAATTTAGCCAAAATTTCCTCCAAAATACCTCTGATGGCCATTTTATCAATTTTGTTAAGTCCCAAATGTCGCTTCCAAGCTAGTAGCATATTTTGGTTTGTTCAAGTTGGATTCCAAATTCATTTTATGGACTTACCAGAATATTTTCAAAACATCCAAGTTGTTTAAAAGTGAAGGTCATCATAGTGAGCTTGGATCTACCATAGTGGGCCTGATCTAATGACCTTGGCTCCCCCATGGTGGTGGTCTCTCCTGTGTCCAACAAGGCACCACGATGACCTTGGGCCTACAGCCAAAGGTCCATCATAGCGGACAGGTGGCTCATTAAAAGGGGCATCTCTTTATTTCCAACATTGTATTATAAGTTCCAACCTCCATTTAAGCTATTTTAAAGCTCAGATTTTGATTCTTTTGAGTGTCATTTGTTTGTAGCAACCTAGTGGAGCTTGTGGGATCATTTCTTCATTGTTTATCTTGGTAATCACTCATATTACATCGTACATGAAGTTTTCCATTCTATACTTTAGAGGAATATTTTAGAGCTTATTTTTTTCCACTTCTACTCAATTTTAAAAAATAGGTTCCTTGATCTATGTCGCATGACCCGATAATTTTTATTTTGAAGTTTGGACTACGAGCCCCTTTTGGTCTAAATTTCCACCCAAGATTTTACGTAGAAATATTGGTCTCTTTCTTTTCATCTCGACATGTATGTTACTAATTTGATAGTTTTGATTTTATTCATGCTTTTCTTGTGAGTTTGGTCTTCTTGCTTCCATTTCAGCTATTTTCACCAGCGTCCAGGTTGGCTATGACTTACTTCTCATTAGATTGGGCCTAGTTAGGGTATACTTATTGTTAATTTGTAGTTAGCATAGTTTTCTAGGTTGGCTCCCTTTTATTATAATTCTTACTTTATACCCCCATTAATAGCTCGTAGTGATTATATGTCATTGAGTGGAACCATGGACCCTATATATTATGTTGGGTAAGTGTATAAATATTTTTCATATCTCGTATAATCTCCATTATTTTATTGACGGCCTGTCTTAAGTATATTGAATTCTATTGGAGACCTGTTATTGTACTGCGAGCATCCATTTGATCCTGTTATGACCATAACTGATAAAATAAACATGGTTATTAGTAAAATTTGAGGTTTGAGTAAAAGATTAACTAAAATGGAGCTATTTACCAAATTTATCAAAAAAAAAAGACTTTTTATACATATGTGTACGTTCTATGACCAACACCGTTGGTTTGGAGTTGCTTTCTCATATGAACAAACTTATAATGACATAAGAAAACTTGGCCTTATACTATACCTACTTCCACGACTGCTGGGAAGTATGCCATTTTTTCCCTACATAATCGTACTTTACTTTCCAATCTTCACCCTTGACCAATGCTACTACTCCAACGATCACACTTTGGCTCCAACTGAGACATTGTATATGGGCTAAGCTGTGGATTTTGGAACTAAAATGGTATTGACGTAGTTATGATTATTATTCATGTGGGAACTATTTCCTCCATCGAACCTGCCATCCTAGGTCGCTATGTAAAGCCTAGGGGAGGGGCATAAGGGTAGTGGTGGTATACGAAGATGTCTCATATAAGTCTTTCCTTCCATGGTTTTGTCTTGTGGAGGGTGCATGAGGTTAATTATTTTACTTTTCAATACCCTCTTGTATTGCATACTTTTGTGGTTAGTTATAACTTCCTAGCTTATGGGGGAAGCTAGTTGGATTCTTTGTTGATTGGGTGTACCTGTTGTTCTATCGTTGTACAACTTGATTATGTTTGCTTTTCCTTTAACTTATATGTACCCTTTGTCTATGGAAGCCTAGATAGGGTGTTATATGCTCTTCTTTTGTTCGTTCGTATTGGTATTGGCACTATATGCCTTTTCCTTGACTTTTGTTCATCTTTGTATCCTTCCTACAATATTTATTATGATAGTTTAGTCTTGATAATTGTTCATTTACACTTTGTTTGGTTGGTTTTCATGATGGATCTCCATGTATCTGTCTCGATTATTTTAACATTTTTTATATATTAGATATTTCCATGATAGAACTTAGACATAGATTTTCTTGCTTTATTAGAGTTATCTCTAGTTCTGGGTACATAGCCATCCCTTTATACCTATTACAGTTGAATCTTGTATTAATTGTATATCCTTGCTTTATTTTGCATGTACTTAGCTTTTCTTGTTATTATACTCACTTTTTACCTTATGAATATCTTATTTATGCCAGTCGACCTATGATGCCTACTGGGTACCTGTTGATTGGTACTCATCTGTACTTCTGCATCCCTTTTCGTGGTGCACATACTTGTATAGGTAAATAGCAAAGACACAATTATGCTTCTTAGACTTTGGATCCTTAGGGATTATGGTGAGCTTCTAGCATTTGGGCTTACCATTTTCTCCACCGGTGGTTATTTTATCCCTATTTTTGTTTAAGATAGACTTGTTTTACATATATTTTGGTTCTTTAAGTTGTATATTTTGGATACTCCATATTATATCAACTAATACCAGGTCGTGGGGTGTTATATATATATATATATAGTCCATATTCTCTTCTTATTTCCCCTTTTTTCTATTGTTGATGTTGTTGGGTTTCGTCCTATTGGTTTTTGCTTAGCACTGTAGCTTTGGCTTGCCTACTGGTGGGATTTTGTACGAGCCATCATGACCCAATTTTGAGTCATGATAGGTTGGTATTAGAGATTAGGTTTGTTGATATCCTTGGTGTAAAAGTAAGTGTCTAGTAGAATCCTATGAATCTATACACAAACGACCATATCCCATGTTCGAAGGCCATAAGGTGCTTCTAGAAGAAAATTTCTCTTTTCACTCATCTCGTGCATGGAATTTCGACAGTTCCTTAAAAGAGATACTTAGTTTCACTCTCTCTAGATAGTTCATACTCAACCCACCGCAGAGAAAGATGATATTTCCCCACCACTATAGAGATCCCCAACTAGGGGTCAGGGTAGAGATTACCCCGTGGATGAGGCTGGGGGAGAGCTTCTTAGCAAGATCCTGCAACTATAGTTCCACCTCCTCCACAGTAGCCTATGCCACCACCACCTGTATTAATGAGAGATTTTTGTTATACATGCATTTATATACGGGGGGGAGGGGGGCGGACGTGCCCACAGATGGCCCCCATACATTTTCTCAGGGAGTATCAAAAGGTACCTAAGCTCCTATAGTTCAGCCAGTGCCAGTTGCAACAGATATTCCACCTATACAACCTATACTAAAGGCAATGCCAACTTAATTTTTACTAGAACTAGTGGCCTCTCAGCTGATGGTGTCTAGTGATGTCATCAAATGAGAGGAAGATGTTGGGTCACTTCCTCTATTTGGAACCACCAAGACCCCTATGAGTTTCTAGCTAAGTGTGAGGAGAGGTTGTGTAAACTTAGTTCGAGAGTCTCTCTTAAGGTGGACTTTGTGGTATATCAGCTAAAGGTCCTTTGTAGAGGAGCCTCTATAACTTTCCATGGTACGAACCTACAACTTCCCATAGTGTGACCACTAGGACTAAAATATAGGCATGGTTAATGGGCTATAATGTAATCTCTACATCATTCTAAGCAGGTTTCAAGCATAAAAAAACTTGTCTCACCCTTTAGGTGCTAATACTCCTTCCGTAAAAAGTATTAACACCTCAACTTCTACTCTTCCCAACTAGGGACATTCTCGAATGAAACCAACTAGCCAAACCCTAACTCATTAGGCTACAGTGATCAAGTAAGCCACATGGGAAAAACCTCAGTTAATATTACTTTTCTTTAGCATTGTTACATCTCAATTTATAAGTTTAGGCATAAAATCATCATATATTCAGGTGGCTTAATTAGCCAAAAAAACTAGTCAATTTAGATCTTCTTCATAATCATGCTCAAAATCATGTAAACTGAAGAAGTTTTATGACTCTTCATTACTCAATTCAAGTTTTAAAAGTAAACATTGAAGAACATCATTAATTCATGATTTTAATACTTTTCTCAATTTCTACCAAAACTTTCAAAATCATGATAACTCATGATGACTATGCAATTTAGTAGTATCTATGCAAGCTTCTCAATTATGAATAAAATTATCATGGAATGATTCAAAAACGGAAAAATTAAAATATATAATATAAATAAGAAACCTAGGCATGCTTCCATACTTCAAATCTTTAAGGAAAAAGGACTTTTGGGAATAACAATGGATGAAATCCTTTCTCATTGCCTATATACATGATTAGGAGAAATCTTGACGGTATTAAAGAAGACCCTAACCTTAGCTTGAGTTTGAGTGAAAACCTTGGGAGAAACCATAGACTTATGATGATTAAGTGTTAAGTGATTGAAAAAAAGGTTTGAGGTACTTATATTACCCAATATTGAGTCCAAAATAAAATAGGATTGGGAAAGAGGGGTTGGGTAAATTACTAAATAACTCTTCATTAACTAAACTAGAAACCTTTGGGGAAACACCAGAGTGAATCTGAAGACTTGTGGAGTGTCACTCGATGACTCATGGTTTGAGTAGTGGGATGGATTTTGGTTCATGGAAATTGTTTCCTACCCTATGATTTCATACCATGAGTTTTGGTATGCCACTTCATGACTCACGAAGTGGGATCATGGGAATTGGACTGAAAAAGAATCTTTCAAAACTTAAATAATAATTACAAAATCTAAATTTTTGATCTTTCACACTGCATGCCATAGTCCTAACTCATGGAATCTTAACAAAATATGAAAATCTCAGACACTACCCCATGAGTAGACCTCACGATTTGTGGAGTGACACCCTATGTGTTGTGGTCCATAGTTGTGGCTACTTTTGAATAATTTTTAAGTTATTTAAATCCCATAACAAGTTTATGAGATGGAATCAAGTACGGAACATTACATAACCACTATTTGTTTACTCAGTTTGCTAACTGTCCAAACAAAAATAAAAAATAGAGGGAGTTAAAAGTAATAAAATAATTTGTATATTTATAAGAATCAACAACGAAAAGACAAATTAAACAATGCTAGTTTTACCAAATTGAGATATCTAGTCATGGGTAATGTCCAACCCCGCAAGATTACTTGATTGAGGTTATGAATCACTTCTAGAATTTGGATGTTTCAATGGGTAATCTACGTTATAGTTATATATTGCATTCTCTCAAACTACAACTAAATCTCATTATGATTCTCCCAAACCTACAAAGTATCCATAATAACCAACCATTATCAACTAAGGTAGACAGCACCCTCGTGGGCAATGGTATTTAGATGATCTTAGAACCAAAATCCCTACTGATAATCTCTATACCCAACTCCACATCATCTCTAGAGAAAAATGGAAGTTATAAGGCTAAACTAATATTTACAACAATTGATTATAAATTAAAACATCAAAAAAGATATGAAACATATTTACTATAACCCAAATCTAGGAGAAGTTCATCACACCAAATCAATTTGGCAGATACACAGATTTCTTAACTATGACTAAGCAATCTTTGTGTAATAACCATCAGGACATTTCTGTACTTTCACAATTTTTTTTCTTTTAGAGCATTCTTATAGTTTCCCAAGTTGTTGTGACTTGCTAGGACTTGTAGTTTGGTTCCCTGATATCTTTATGCTCATTTCCCAACTTATTATAGATTTGTTAGGTCTCTTTCATCTTATTGGATATTAGATCATAGTTTCGTCAGTTCTTGTAACTCTAGGATATTGATTACAAAAGATTTTATATATGGTTTATTGAAATTGAAATCTATCTCCATATCATGAAATTTGGTTCATTTTTAAAAGTTATCAGAAAACCCCATGGTGGCCCATAAATGGCCAAATAGATGATAAATCGGTAGCTGAAAAATGTCCAGTCGATGGGTGTCCTACATAAAGGTTCTTCACAAATTTTCTCTCAGTTTCTCCCATATTTTCAGGCATTATTTATCTTTGGAGCCTAATTAAGCATCATTAAAGGGTTGTATTAAGATTTTTTTCCCTCGAATCGTGTCGTGGTGGTTCTACGATCATTTCTACTAGGTAATTTCTTAGTTTTTCTTCCATTATAAGGTTTTACGTGTTATATAAAAACTTTTTGAGATTATTTCCTTGTTTTCTATCATTTGTTTGAGCTCAATTTTGTACCATATGTCTATGATCTATGGTTCTACGATCATTTCTACCAGGTACTTTCTTGGTTTCTTTTCCGTTTAAAGTATTACGTATTATATAAACTTTTTGAGATTATTTTCTTATTTTATACCGTTGGTTTCATCCCAATTTTTTTACCATACATCCTATGATCTATGTTCTACGTTTGTGTATAAATATTCCATTTTTTCAAGCTATGAGGGTTCACAGACCCGTTTTTTATTTGAATTTTAAAGGTCTTGTTTTATTCCTACTGACTCATGGGTTGTGTTTTCTTATCTCATGTAGTACTGATATTGTTCGTAAGTCTCAACTTTTTCCTGCACGATTATCAAGGTTTTCATCTGCGCTAGGTAGGCTATGGTCTACTCTCTTTAGACTGGGTGTTAGCATTGTATATTCACGGTAAAGTTCCATCTATGGGCTGGGTTTTTCTAATTGGAGCTCCATTATGTTTATTAATCTAGCCTATGGCTGCATAGGTGGCTTATAGCTTGATTACTTACCTTGGGGATATGTAGCCCTACCTGCATGTTTGACACTAACTATGGAACATAGTTTGAGGGGAGGGGAAAGACTAGAGGTTAGATCTTAGTAGTTATTCCCTGGTTAGGCTGTTGGCCTAGAGGCTAATCTAGGAGGCTGTTTTATCTATGTTTGGAAAGTATGCATACATTTTTTTGGCT
>JBDJHY010464556.1:0-17526 GCA_039654485.1 Withania somnifera | reverse complement strand
ATGTATTAACATTTGGAGGAACTTCCATATCATAGTGATCTACGAAGCAGTCTGTCGTTGCTACTTCTTCAAATCATATTGAGATACTCTCTATTTATGAAGCAAGTTGAGAATGTGTGTGGTAGAGATCAATGATATCAAAGCACTCACAGTCTTGTATGAAGACAAATGCAGGTTATCTATCGAACCCGCATAAAGCTCGATCTTAGACATGCGTTGTATTCACATTTGGAGGAACTGTCATATCATAGCAATCTACGAAACAGTCTGTCGTTGCTACTTCTTCAAATCATATTGAGATAATCTCTATTTATGAAGCAAGTTGAGAATGTGAGTGGTTGAGATCAATGATATCAAGGCACTCACAGTCCTGTATGAAGACAATGCTGCATGCATAGCCCAATTGAAAGGAGCCTTTATCAAAGGAGACCAAACGAAACACATATCACCAAAGTTGTTCTTTACGGATGACCTTAAAAAAAGGGCGATATTGCTGTGCAATAAGTCCGGTAAGATATAATCCAGCAGATCTATTCATTAAGTCTCTACCAACATCAATTCTTAAGAAGATGGTGCATAGAATTGAGATGCGAAGACTTAATTGCTTGAATCGTGGTCTTCATTAAGGGGAGTAAGAATAGGTGTTGTACTCTTTTTCCCTTAATCGTGATTTTTATCCCATTAGATTTTTCCTAGTAAGGTTTTTAATGAGGCAGCAAGTAATAGGTATTATGGATAATCATGTAGAGTTTTCCTTCCATATTAATATCCAAGGGGGAGTGTTGTAGACACAATGTTTAGTCACGTTGTAGACATAATATTTAGCCATGTTATAGACATATTATATAGCCATGTTAATAAATATTGGACTTAGTGACTAAGCTTATGTTTAGCCATATGATAACCCACTAAGCCACCATGTTTGGTGACTATTGACTTTTAATGTCATTTGTCAACGAACTTGATGACTATAAATATGTTTAAGGTGAGCTGAAATTTGATATCACTTTTCATTTTTATAAAAACTTTCTATCTTTAGCTCATTTCATTTATAAAAACTTTTCATCTTTAATTTTTTTAATTTTATATTATATTTTATTTTATAACATCTTTAAAAATTATTTGTCATGAAAAATACACACCCTCGGTGTTATTGTTGACTAAGAATAGTAGGTTTATAGCTGCATCTACAACACTTTGTACTTCCTTCTGACCATGCTACGCCTTGTACTTGTATGTCCTTTTATAATCTTTCGACAGTCCTTGTAATCTCTGGTGTACCCCATTTTGTCCCACGTCATTTTGTTTGCACTGTTGGCTTTCTCTCCATTTTGAACGTGTACGTTTTTTAACTTCCTTCTTTACAAAATAAGTACTCGCTCCGTCATAGAACAGGTGGTAATTTTTTATTTTTTTTATAAATTAAAGAACATATTCTAAATAATATTTTAAAATATAATTTTAAATTATATTAAAAAATAATTTATAATATTTTTTATATAATTTATAAATATTTAAATTTAAATTTTAAATTATTATATTAATTTATCTTTATAAATTAATTAAATTAATACTTAAAAAATAACATATCAAACTATTTTAAAACAAAAAAGTGTCATCTTATAATAACTTTTTTTTTTTTGCAAAATAAATGTTACTTGCAAAAACTAATATAGTCTTTTAAATTATATTCTTATACAATGTTCTTTTTAGTACTGTTCAACTGTCAAAAGGCATTATTAAGTAAAAATAGTTTGCTACCGATTGTATTTGTTGATTTTTTAATAACTTAAATTTTGCTAAAATGATTGTGTGAAATTATATATCTATTGTTATAGTGAGGTAATGTTATATATGTATAATGATATTTAATATTTAGATTTCATATAATTATTTTTAATAAAAATATAAAAAATTATATTTTATAATGTTTATGTTATAAATAAAAATAAAATATTTATAGAATTTAGAATATTAATTAATTATATTTAATTATTGAAAAGACGTATATATTTCTATAATATCATAAGTAGCTATGTCATACCGATAAGAATTAAAATTTAATAATGTATGTATTTAAAATTTTAGGAAACTGTGATCTTAAACAAAAAAAGGAATAACAACCCGCTTAGTTTAATTATTATTTAATACATAAAATATTTCCTGCAAAATATTCTATATATATATAATATATTTTTTTACAAAAATATAGAATAAAAGCTTGTAATTTGTCTAGCAAATATTTAATTAGTTTGTTTTACGTATAATATATTTCTTATAAAATATTATTATCACACAACATTTGAGTGTAATTGTTTTAGATTGATAATTTATAAAAATTGTTCTTCCATAATAAACATTGTTATAAATAACAATATTGTTATAGAGAAGTAAAATATAATACGAGAGAGAAAAATCAGATCGTTATTATAAAATATAGGTCTATTAAAGAGTCATTATAAAAAGATTTAATTGTATTTTATTTATGGTATGTTATGTAGTTTATCTAAACACAAAATGTTAAAAAATATAATATTTTACATTATCCTCATAAATAAATTTTAAAATTGAAGAGTACGCTCTAGTGCATTTCTTGCCACCCCAAATAGTGATAAAATATATTGGCAAGAGTGCATTTCTTGCCACCCCAATAGTGATGAAATATATTGCCACAACCATTGAAACTGACTAAAAGAAAAATGTACATTATATAAAGTGGTATAGACATTAGTACAAGGTATGCATTGCTACAGAATATTCTGAATATGAAATTTTTTATCGCTAAAGGTTTCAATTATATTTTTTTATTTTATAGCATCTGTAGTAAGAAGCGGCCTAACTAATAGCTAGCTATAAACTTTATATAATTAATGGTCTAATGACTAATATTTAAATTTATAAATTTTTGTATCATAGCTGTGATAATAAAGTTCTTGTCATAAAAAAGATACTTCTAGCAAGTGATTTTATTTTTTTGCCACGATAATTAGTTATTTTTATATTGTTGCCACAAGATTATATTGTAGCAAAAAAAATTAATTTATTTTCGACCAAAATTTAAATTTTATAGCTATTTCTATAGTTCGGTCTCGTGGCAATATACCCCTATTTAGTTATAGATAAAAAAAGTTCTAACTATAAATTAATTTATTTTCCACTCAACTTTAAATTTTATAGCTATTTTTATAGTTCAATCTTGTAAAAATAGAACCCTTATTTAGTTACGGATACAGAAAATTCTAACTATAAATTAAAGCATTTGCCACGAACATGTTCATATTGTATACTTTTAGCCATAAAATATATAGAACTGTAGCAAAAAAAAATTCTTCATTTGCTAAAAAAAAATAAAAGCTTTACAGCCATGTCCTTCATTCATTGCCGATATAAATTTAGGTACAAATTCAAAATTCATAACTAAGAGCCTATACATTTTGTCACGAAAAATAATTTTGCAGCTAAACGTCCTCTTCATTTGCTATGGAAATAAACATGTGTATATTAGTTACAATATGGCAATTATGTATATGTTGAGTAACGTATTAAAAAAAATATAGCTACTAGCTACTAATTGACATTATTCCACAATTATTATTAGTTGCGATAATTCATATAATACTATTGAGAATTTAATTTTTGAATAAAACTCATAAATAATCGTAAACATCAAATAAGACTTAATAGAGGTTCAATAATACTAATATGCTTATGCAAGAGAATGAAGTTATTAATATCTTCGTCACTCTTCCAAACGCGGTAATACTTGTTCACCTTGAGCTGCGAACATCATTCGAAATTTTTCTTCCCATCTTTTATCCTGACTCTTCTATAACTTCTTCTCCATCTCTTATTTTATTTCTTTGTTCAATTCTTCATTAGCATCCCTTTCACACGCTCATTTGATTCTTTTCTGGTTGATTCTATTTATTTTATGAATTGGTCTTCCATCAAAATATTCATTGATATTTTTTTCTGGTCCATATGCACGAAGATATTTATTTTTGAGAAAAAAAAAATCTCAAATAGCCAGGCTCAAAGCATTAATAACTTTTAGTAGCCTGGTTTACAAAAAAAATAGCCCCAAATAATATGGCTATTTCAAATGTTTGTTTGTTCCGCTAAAAACTCTCAGAAGATACAATAGGGTATTTACAGGTAGAAATGTGGATATTGAACAGATTTTGTGGGTGAGCTGCAACAAATTATAGGTTGGAAGTGAGATGAAGGATTTCCGCTGATGGCCATTATCAGTGATATGAGTGTTCGATTCTATTCAACTCTAGCGTCACTCAATATCCACTGTGCATCACTTTGAAGAAGAAGCCAATTTGTGGTAACTGTGTGACTATTGAATGTCTTGGTATAACATTGGGGGAGGAATCTGATGAGATTATGCATGATATAGACCTACCACTTACCATTGAAATTCTCGATAATGAGAATGAGATATTTTTTAAGGTAATAAAATTGGTGTAATAAACAGCCATTTACATCAAGAAGAAAATCAGATTTTTCAACAACAAAAAAACTTTGATAAGGGGAACCTTTCCAAGTAAAGTTGATAGATCTTCTTCGACGAGGTAGTTTGAACACCTAATTCATCTTGTGTTTCTGTACTTCTATATTATGGATACATATGTTTAGTCTATGGATACATTTATTCATAAGCATAACTTTCAAGTTATAGAGATTTATGCCGAACAGTATGTATAAACAAATCATGTACAGTAGATGTATAAATCATGTATAGTAGATGTATAGATAATATTGATATGTATAGTCATTGTAGATGTATGTGTATAAACTAATGGTTGTATAATTTTGTATAAATAATTTTAAAATGTATGGTCATTATATTATAAATGTATTACACATGTATAAATTGAATATATTAGATAACTGATTAATAAGTTCAAACTATATACTATTTATGTGCATAACAATAATTATGTCTGGTGCCTTAAGGCTTTGAGCTTGAACAGATTATGCTGCTGGATGTATAATCAAATAATTTATAGTAGATATATTAGTAATTCGATAGGTATAGTCCTTGTAAATGTATGTGTATAAACTGATGGTTGTATACTTTATGTATAAAATAGTAATATGTATAGTCATTGCATAACACATGTATTTTATATCGATAAATTGAATATATTAGACAACTGATTGATAAGTTCATCAATAGGTACGCGCTTGTGAGCATCAATGACAATTGTGGCTGGTGCATTGCTGCTTCGAGCTTGAACGGCTCAAAATTCTTTCAAATTCGACGATTTCATGTTCATACTTGTCCAGTAGAGGAAAGAATGATTTCAGAGGGACACATCAGCTCACTTGTGATTGCGGATCTAACTCTAAGAAGGTACGGATACCACACTATGTATCATTCACTTGGCTCAATCCAAAGAGAGATTAAAAATAAATAAATTATAGTGATCGTACTGTAAGACCTTATGCCTTTGAAAAGTCCCAATTCACTCCAAAAGACATAATCCATGATATGAAAAAAGATTTCGGTCTTTGACTTGAGCTTAGAACAAGGAATGGAGTGGGGGGCAAGGCTTATTCTAATCTTACTCAATTTTGGTAAACTTTAAACCTTCTAGATCACTTTCTTTCTCTTATATCTCTTCCTGAGTTCCAATCATCCTCTATTTTATTTTCTCAATTAGTTATTTAAATTTTCAGTCTAATTAAATTTATCAACTAGTTTTCAACTAGTAATTGTTCTACTTAGTTGTTAGCTAGTTCTAGTGTTCATTTTCTTTCATACAATTTATTGAGTGCTTTTGTTGTTTTACAATTTAGTTGAATTTTCTTTGAATCTTGTCCCTTTTTCTTTCTTTTGTCCGCAGAGTATCTACAAAAGTTCATTCCACCACAGAGTATAAGCAATTTTGTGAAATAATTGGACGAGTTAGTTCTTTATCAACTATGGAAGAACGCTTTTAGGTACATTGAGTGAATTATTATACGACAGGCGTGAGGTTTTTATAAACTAAATTATTTGTTGAGTTCTGCAGGTACATATGAAGATTATAAGGTAAAAAGTCGTTTATGAAATCGTATTATGATTATGGTGACATTAGTGGCTATACTTGTTCTAATACTAAATATAAGTATGTAGGCGAAATTCATGGCTATAACAAGAAGTTTTATGAGTACAGTGATGGATCTTATGGTTATTATGATGAGTATGATTATTATGGTTCCTATAGTTATGGGAATGGGCTTAGAGAATATGGGAGTAGGTGGAACCAAAGAAGAGGAATATATGCAAGGAGGGTAGTCTCAATATCCTAATCAAAGGCAACCCTAAACTTACCAAGGCACCACTTACCACATGAACAATTTTTCAAACCCAAGCCCCACAAGATCTATACTATCTTCCACAAGAATATCATATTTCAAGGACAAACCAAATGCCTCCACAAAATACATCACATCCACCTTGGCATGAATCTGATCAATTTTCTAATCAAAACTACTAAACCCTAAAATTGAGGATATAAAGTATTAAAGGGGTGGATATAGATGGAGATAATAATAAGAGGGATGAGGAGAGATATAAAAGGTTAAATAAAGACATCATAGAGGTATTCCAAGAGGAATTCAATTCGTTGAGAGAAAACTAACAACAAATAGAGACTCATTATAAGGGTGCATCCAAGGAAAGTTAATCAGGATGCAACAAATAAAATTATTACTAAGAGGTTGAACATAGAAGCTGAAAATTCTATTCCTTGCGAAACCAAGTAAAGGCTTGATGTGAAGGGATCTTTCAACTTTTAACCAGGAGTCCTTAGCACATACTCCGAATCCAATTAACATAAGAGATAAAAGATTGAGAGAAGTAAGGGGTGATAAGTGACAACTCTAGAGTAGAAAAATGAGAGGTTGTGTGGAATGCTGTGTCGCAAGCCTACACTAACTTTTTCTTGTATTTTAGTTGTTTTGTTTCTTGTATAGGGATACTTGGAATCAAGCCTAATGAGGAGACTTGATATGAAAAAATTTATGAGTCTCATAGAAGCCTTTCGAAGGAGAAAAAATGCTTTAATGAATCTGATCAAGGTAAAGATCATTCTTCTTGTTAGCTTTAAGGTAGGAAATCTAAACCTTACACTTGTGTGCTAGTAGTCAAATGGATGTAATATATAGCTTATGTTTTAGTGGGTACAATGATTCTTTGATATGTGGCACCCATTGTAGTAATTTTGGTTCTTGACGATTTTAATGTTGTGAGTAACCAAACACTAGTTGATCCTATAAATGACAAGATTGTCACTCCTTGTGAGATCGATTTGTATCCACCTACTGTTAATACTCACAGCTGGAAGGTGTGCACAACCATGTGGAGGGTATGAACCATTGGAAAAACTGTATGGACTTGTTTGAATATTTGAATCCCAATGGTGATTTTCTTAATAATAATATGCTTAATTATGACCCTCTGTATGATACTCCACCTTTATTTAACAAATATGATGATGAATTACTTAACAAATGTAAGTACTTGGGTTGTAAGTCATTTGCTATTCTTGGTGGATTGTGTCCATGTAGGAGTCCTTATCTTGAAATAATAGCACTATGCTAGTTAGTTCTAAGGGTGACAATAACGTGTTTAAAACTTTTAAGCTTAACTTGTCTCCAACTAGTATTTTTGGTGATGATGATCAAGTTTGTTTAATAATGATCCATTAAATAAGGATTTAAGTCATGTGCTTAGAGAACCTTACTTAAATGATGAAGATACTCTAAATGACCGAACAGGTAGTCATATGATTTATTTACGTAGAGAGCGCAATTCATTAGATTTTGATTTCATCTCTTATTCTCTTCAAAGAACTCATAGGATGAAGTGTGTCTTAAATGATAATGACATGACTATTGAGGATATATCTAGTAGGATATCTTGTGATGTTTAATATATAGCTTATTTTGGGGGTTATAGTTTGTTTAACAACCCACTATGGGAGGATGAAGTATTTTTCAATAATGAAACCCTTCTCTTGGGACATAATAGTCTATTAATTGGAAAGTATAGTATTGAGGAGGGAGGTAATATATATGTTCTATAATTGCTTCTCTATCATTGTGCGTTTTCATTCTTGACCAATATCTTGAGGTACTTGAACCAAAAAGTACAACTTCTTATGAGGAAACCTTGGATGAAGTCAATTTAAAAGGTACCTTTTCCTATACTACTTATTTGCATATGATGATTGCTGATATGAAATATCTGATGTATGCAACTAGGGATATCATTAGGATAATGGGGTGTTCTTTTAACCAATGTGTCTATAGATCTTTTCTATTTGACCATGGTGATGATTTTTATATATACAATTATGATGAGTGTGAACTTATGTGTGGTTAGCATAACAAGCATAATTTAAATGTGTATTGTGCTAAAATTTTCGTTCTCAAATATAAAATAAAGTTGCATGGAGTTATACCTAAGGTTCATGGTTATAAAGGTAGAGCACTTTCTCTTGATCAATATGAATATTTCTTGAATTATTTATGGAGTTTTGTTAAGGAAAGAGTCGTGAGGAGAAGCACCTATGGAGTGAACCAACTTGATGAACCGAATCTTTTGTTGCTTTATATTCTTATTTGCCCAAGATAGGTATGTATTTATGGCTTATACTTATTTTCAAACTTTGAAAGACCATAGAGGTAAATGCTATTCATCTTGAATTTTCTAATAGGATTCATGTAATCTCAAGCAATAATTATTTCATAATACTTTTTGAGATGTACAATGAATGGTTAACATAGTTCTGGAGTATGTGTTAGGGGTGCTTTGTTATTTTTAACCGAGAATAGGAATGACAAGAATCATTGCTTTGCTTAGGGATAATGCATGGACTAGAGCTTTAACTTGTAGTAAACATGTTAATGATGCATTTATCCATATGTGTGATTTAATTATTGACTTGAGAGGAGACATGCACAACTTGAAAATGGAATAATTATGTGTTTGTATATTAAAATTCCAAATTGCATTAATTCTTTAGTCATACCTTTGTGTCCAACACTCATGGGAAGCCAAGTGTCTATTACTTTGGTTGGAAATTTAACTCTTCTAACACATATTGATGCTTGGATCTATCATAAAAGCGAGTATTTAGAGTTCTTAATTCTTGCTATTCTTACTATCATTATTATCATCCATCATTTGATGATTTTAGTAGTTTACTTTGGCTAGTAAATGCATTACATTCATTCTTTTTAATTTTTTGTAGGTTTAGATTAGAGGACGAATCTTCTCAAGAAGGGGAGGATGATACGAGCACGGTTTGCAACCACTCTTCAAGACCCTTCACAAAGAGGCAAGTTAAGGAATTGAAGATTTAAAACTTTTGGACAGCTTGTAAGATGAAAGATGATTCCCAAGGACGCCCAAAGATGCAAGTGGACGGCTAAAAGATCCCAAGAAAACATGAAAGATTCCAACCCAAAGAAGTTGTTCCAATCCTACTCAAACTAGGATTTCAACTTGTCTAATTCTACTCACCTTGGGAAACCAAATCCTACTCACTTTGGGAGATCCAATTCTATTAAAATAAGGAGAAAAAATTAGACTTAAACTATAAGAAGAAGAGTTGACCAAGAAGCTTCAAGAAGGGTGTCCAACTACTCCCCAAACTGGTCAATTTTGATTAAGGAAAACTTGTTCAAATCCTACTTATATTTAGAGAAGAGTGGGGCGGGTATACATGCTTATAGATAGATGATTTTTATTCTTAATTAGATTTAGAAAGACTTGGATGAATGAAACAAGGCATAGGATGAAAATTAAGCTTAGTTTAGTTATGTAATGGGTAGATTTCCAAATATTATCTTAGTGTTAATCTAGGTTTGCAATAGGTTCAATTCTATTGTTGATTTGGAACTATTTTTACTGTTGATCATATTGGATGCTTAATGGTGAATTCTTTTGAGTTTTCATTTATTGAATACAATTCGCTTCTTCTTTTAGGTATTCGTGGATTGGATTATTATTAATCAAGGATTGTAATTCGACGAAATAAATTACTAGCCAAAGCTCTAATATAGATTTTGTAGAATCAAATTTTTAGTGACTTGGGTACAAAGTAGTAGATGTCCTAGAAGTTGACCAACTTGTAGTGACTTGGGGACAAAGTAAATGAATATCTTGGTTCTGATCTTGACTAAACATTGTAGAACTAAATATAAAGTAGAATGAATTAAAGTAACTAGTGTTAAGGAAGGAAGATTGAATCAGACCAAAAATCGATAAATTAATTTAAAATTATAATAAAGCATATGACCGTTTAGAAATATCAAAAATGATAGTTGTAAAATATTTGCCTTTTACGTTTTTTTCTTCTCATGCATTTGTTTTAGATATACAAAGAATTTATAATTCAATGTTTGTCGATATTCCTAAAAGTAGATGTCGGTCAGATGCTTTTAGATTATACGAAAAAGATGCATTTTATTTACGTACTGTATTTCTTAATGCTTCATGTAGATTTTCTGTAACTTCCAATCTTGGTCGTTCTATAAATAAAAGTAATTATTTAACCATTACTTATCAATAGATAGATATTAATTTTATAGTGCAAAAATAAATTTTATCTTTTCTATATGATGAAAATTGTAGGCATGATGTAGAATTTATTTCAGAAATAATTACTAAAGTTACTAATTGTTATAATATGAATAAAAAAAATTTATGTGTATCTTTTGACAATACATCTAATAACACCATTCTATGAACGTTAAGAATATCACTTTCTCCACCACTTAAAGATTTTCATATTAGGTGCGCTTGTCATATATATAATTTAATTGTTAATGACAATCTTACTTTTTTAAATATATACTTGAAGAATTAAGACTTGAAGTAGGATTTATTCAAGGTAACAATAAAATGGTTAGGCTTGAAGAATTTAAAGTAAAATATGCACAGTTTGATGTGAAACCTAGATTTATGTCCGAAGAAATGGATATTAGATGAAATTCAACTTATTTATTTATATAAACTTGCTACTAATATAGGAAGCCATGAGTGCTACTTTTAACTGATTTTGACATCACTTGAACATATGTTACAAAATTCGGATTGTAACATTATTAGAGAAATAGATGTATTTTTAAAAATATTTCTACAATGCTACTAACGTACTTATCGTCTCAATATTATCCCACTGTTTGTTCTATTTTGCCTTAGATAGTTGATATATCTTTATTGCGTTCTGAATATAAGACTAAACTCGGTTTCAGAAATGCTATTGGTGAAATATTTGAAATATTTTTTTAAAAAATTCTCAATTTCCCCTATTTACTTAATTGGTGTTATATTAAATCCTTCTTTAAAATAGACAACAATGACTAAAATTTGTACAATGATCTATAAAAGTTTAGAAATTAGACATGACAAAGAATCTAATTTGTTTAAGGATATAACAGTCACGAATCAACAGTTGAAATATTTATATAACCACTATACCACTATAGTTGATAATGCCACATCAACCAATCTTAGTAACTTATATGATGAGTCTTCTAATTTTGCGGAGTCGTCAACATCACCTTTCAAAAGGCCGGCACATGCTATGCTTGATTTACACCAGATTTTATAGTAGAATACCGGCTACCCCACAGAGAGGAGTTAGAGATGAACTAAATCTTCATTTGTTGCAGGCTTTGAGGAAATTATCATGAAAGTTTATCCGCTGGAATGGTGGCAGGCGAAGCAAGTAAGTTTTCCAGTTTTAATTAGCACTAGCCAAGGGTGTCATGAATATTCTAATGTTAATTTGTTACATCAGAGAGCGCATTCATCCAGGGATGACAATAAATTGGATACCATCGACATTCATTTGGAAGAAATATAATGAATGTTCTACTATGTCTCAAAGATTGGATCCAATCAGAATGAAGAAATAAAGTATTGGTTCCAGATTGGGAAGAAGAAGAAGAAATCGAAGAACTATTGTCCGCACATCCTTCAGAAGAAGTAAGTCCTAGATATGAATTTTTTTTATTTTGACTAGTGTGACCTAGTAGATCCTAGTATTAATTTTGATGAATTAAATAGGAATATTAAAAAAATGTATTAAGTGTTGAATTATTTTTTCAATACTATTAATAAAGTGGCTCATTGAGTTTTTTTTGTTATGACGTTGTTATCTTCCTTTATTATATAATATATATTTTTAGTATGTTTAAAATATATATCTTTAGTATATCTTGTATATATATTTAATATGTTTAATATATCTTTAATATAGTATCCTTATTATATTACTATATTTAGACTTTAAAATAAATATTTAGTATATAACATGTATATATATCTTTAGTATATAGGAAAGCAATCGAACAGACAAGGCTCTATAAGAGAAAAGCTAACTGGAGTACGCCTGGAACGACAAACGAGGAGTATGAGGAGAGAGTTTCGAAGGTCAAGTATATATCACTTAGTATATTTATACTTTAGTATATTATATATATATCTAGTATATTTTGTATATATTATTAATATTTCTAATATGTCGCCTTACCGAAGTACCAAAGGCTTTCGCGGCTTACACCTCCCTATTACAGGACCTAAATAAATAAATATATAGTATATACTCTAGTACATATTCTTAATATGTTTAATATATCTTTAGTATATAGTATATAGTATATACCTCTAGTATATTTTGTATATAATATATATATATTCTTAATATGTATATATTTTTTGTTTATAATATATATATATATATAAATATAACTTATAATACATATCCTTAATATGTATATATCTTTTGTATATAATAGTTACATACATTTGTATATACGTCTAGTATATTTTGTGTGTATCATTAGTATGCAGTTTATATCTTTAGTATATAATATTATTAATAACTCTTGTGTACTCGTACTAATTTTAAACTATATAAATATATATTTGTATGAAATAAACATGTTTAGTTTTTTTTAAAACACTGTTTAGAGGGTCGGATCGAACACTGTTCATATGGGTCGGGTCGAAGCGGATCAAGCAATTGAGCTTGGATTGGCTCGGCCCATTTGGGACCGACTTGAAACTTTTTGGACCGGACGGATCGGCACATTGACAAGTTTAATATGAATACATGGAGAACTACGGAAAAAGGTTCTTGAAATAATTAGAGGAAATCCTGTTAATTATATGGAAAGATACCATCCTACCTATACATGTTGAAGCAAACTAACCCCAGAACTTTTATGAAGCTACATATGTCAAAAGAGGGATGTCTCATAAGTGTATGTTGTGTTATACTCATCAATGAAGGACTGGAAATATTGTAGACCTATAGTGATCGTTGATGGTACTTTTCTTAAGTCAACATACACGGGAACATTAATGACTGCAAGCATGCAAGATGCAACATTTTAGATTTGATAAGCAAATATTTTTTTATATTATCCTACTTAATGTTTATCAAATAGTTGCAAAATGAATTTTTAAATTCCCCTATATATGTAATTAATTTTTATTATATGTTTTTGCAAAAGACAAACTAATGGAAAATTTATATTTTTGGTAGCCTATAAACATAGTTTTGGTTTTTATGTGCAAGCAAGATTTTTCCACTTGCTTATGCTATTGTTGACTCAGAAAGTGATGCATCATGGCAATAATTTTTAAGAGTTTCAGGAAAACGTATGGGATGAGAGAAGGGATGTGCATCGTGAAAGCATTTTTCGTGTAGCTGCTACTGTTTATTCAGAAATACCTCATTATGTCCGCATTTTTCAGCTACGAAAGAATATAAAAGCAAATTATAAGAGGAGTGCAAAACGCCTTAAGGAACTATTCTTTCAAATGTCTAAGGTATACACGTTAGAAGAATTTAATCGACTCATTGATGCTGTTGAGAAGATTGATAAAAGGGTGAAAGATTACTTATTTGTATCGGGTACTACAGGTGGTATGGAGCTAATTCAAGGGCGAATAGAGCAATGATTATGACTTCAACCATCATAGAGTCAATAAATATTGCTAAAAACAAAAAAGGGTGCTTCCCATTATGGAAATGGAATTTTAAAAACAGAAAAACTACAACAAAGAAATCTACAAAGTTTACCCCTAAATATCATAAGATTCTACAAGGTAAGCTGGTTGCATCAAGTTTTTAAAAGGTAAACATATATCTCAACCTATTAGTTAATCTTATTATATGATCTCTTTTTCAAAATAGAATGCAGCTAATGAATATATAGTATAACTTCTGCCTAGTCTATGAATAATATTAGTATCTTTGAGGTACTGGTAATGCTTTTAAAACCTAAGTTAATTTCATCAGCAGAATTTGTTATACAATAAATGATGGTGAAATACGTTATGTGGTGTGCTTAGATAAGAAAACATGCACCCGTCAAAGATTTCAACTGGATGAAATGCCATGTGACTTGCTGTGTTGAGTTTTAAAACAATTGAGGTATATTCTACTTATTTCTCGAACGACTACAAAGAAAATACTTGGTTGAAGACATATGAAGTACATGTTCATCCTATGCAAGATGAAAGCGCTTGGGAGGTTCCTAAGGAGATTTCGAAAGAGGTTGTGCTGCCACCAAAGGTAGACCAAGAAAGTCAATATCCAAGTCATATGTAATACACGATTCCTTATAAAAAGGTATTTTAGTTGAAAAATAAGTAAATAAAAAGACAAAAAAAAGAATAATTACTGATTTACAAAAGTAGGGTCGAAACTCACCTAGAGAAAAAAAAGGAGAAAAGGTCAAAGGGGTTAAGGGTTTTATTATTTTTATGTTCTACAACAAAACAAAAAGAAGAGGCTTTATTCTCTACTTAAAAAAGGCTATGCACAAAGAAAAAAAGGAGGACATAAGTCGTGATTTTCTCCTGCGAAGTATTGTAACTAAAGAGAGAAGTAGAAGAGGAAGGTAATTCTTTATCATGTTCATTAATGAAATTCATATTTTTTTATGGCTATGAAATTGGGGTTTAGAGTTCAAGAAGAAAAGGCTAAGAAAAATAAAGGAATCTATCAAATTCTCATGAATTAATCAAGTACATCAATATAATTATCGTAATTCTTGGTTTTCACATAGGAATAATAGGTGGATAGGAAGTTTTGAGTTGTACATAGCAAGAAAGAAAATTGATAATAGGGCTGCTTTTATATGAAATGAAGCACAATTTGATATAACTTTTTGAAACAAGAGTTAAACATGAAATTTATAGGGTTGGAAATTTTGAATTAGTTATAGTTTAGCCTGAATGCAGAATCAACACAAGATTGATATGATATGATTATAGACTGAGCAAAGGAGGTCATAAAGATTATTGAAAAGTTTGGTACTTAGATACGAGTACTGTGAGCAATAACCTTACCTCAATTTGTATTTTTCATAACCTGCATACTTTATGCATAATTTTTAAAGAAAAGTATCATTGAATGCTTATGTAATATGATATTCAAACTGCTATGTGAGATATTCTCTCAATTATGCATTAATTTTATTATTATTTGAAATATATATGAATACAGTTATTATAAAGGTTCTTCATTTACTTGTGAAATAAGTATCTTGACATGTGTTTTGTTCAAGTTTTACATGTAATATGATTTGATAAGATCTTTAATAACATAACTGTTTTGAAGTGCTTACATAAATTGATTACTTGTTATAATGAAAGTATATTTTAGGAGTATACCATGATGTATCTCATTACTAACAACGGGTTCGTTATACCCGGTGCACCTTGTATTTACTAATTACGGATACATCCCTTACTAATAGGAAGGTAGACCTAGCATAATGTTACAGATACTACTTTATGAGGGTCTATGATTATTAGTTATCTCTTGAGATAGAAAGCCACACAATTACATGATTCATGCTTAGAAATCTCTCGAACACACAATATGATAAGATAAGATTTACTAAGTTTATTATTAACTGATTGAATTATTTTACTTACATAAAATAAAAAGTACTGGTTATTTATACAGTTTCTGAATAAGATACTTATTTCATGATATTGATCATAATAATACTAGCATATTTTCTGACTAGTCCCTATTAAAAACGGTTGTGGTTAATGTTATTACTCACTGAGATATGTACTATTTTTTTCCTTACAGAAAATTGAGGTATAGTAGATAAGGATTTGGTTAGCTAGAGCTCTATGTTGGCACTTCCTGGTGAGCGACACACTCGTTCGCGTGGGAAACCATTTCATTATTGGTTATGGTCTTTTATTTTGAATTCTTAGACTTGCTCCATAGTCCTTTTCATTAGCCTGATGAGTATTCTATTAGTTTTATGGACTTATGACTGGTATTGAACTTCAGTTGGATTGTACATGGTGATTTAGCATTTTGAATTATGGATGATTAGTTGATGGGAATATTGAGTTATTATGAACTGTATTGGTTGTTTGTTTGTTGAGTATGAGACAAGAAAAATTTTGATAGACCCAAAAAAAGGTAAACTTTGTCTTATTTTTTTTTAGAATATTGATGAGGCTTTCTTTGGAATTTCACCCTTTAACATCGGTCAGAGTCCTAATTTGTGGCATGAAAAAGTTGGTATCAGAGATTAGGTTATTTCTAGGACTATTGGAGCACACGTTAGTAGTAGAATCTTAATTATAGATATGTTGTCGGCCATTTCTATAATTGTGATTTTGGGAGAGCATGATAGGAATATATTTTGTTTTTCTTTCTTATTCCTCCTTACGTGTGTGACGTTTAGAACAAGCAAGATGTATCAAGAAACATTTGTTTTGTTAAATAGATGGCTCAATATTAAAGATTTAATAGTACAGCTACGTAAGATATTCCTCAAGCAGATAATGCCACCCCTGGCAGACAACAAACTTCCACAACTAGGGGAAGGAGCCAAAGTAGAGGACGTGGGACCACTACAAAGGATTCTAGTGTTCCCAGGAGAGTTTTTGAAGATCCCACTCTTGAAAGGAATGCTAGCCGACCTCCACCATCACATTAAGGTAGTACTGTAGAGGCACTCATTGTTGGACCAAGGTTGATTCACTAGAATCGTCCCATTATGTTTTGATTAATGAGTCAAAGATTCTATGTTAATAGAACTCCTACAAATCAAAGGATATGTTTGTATGTCAAAGGAACAATCCGAAGCTTAAACGACTCATTTTGAGGCATTGCGAGTGCTCAAAATGGAGTAATTGCAAAGAACAAGAAAGACTTTAGTCGACCAATTTGGAAAATTAGTCGACCAATATGTCACCTCTTAGTCGACCAAGATTGGGAATTAGTCGACCAAAATGAAGCCCAGCAAGAAACTGGAAAACAAAGTTAGTCGACCAACTTGGAAAGTTAGTCGACCAATCTGGCATCAAATTGAAGAAATGATTTTCCCAACGGCTATATTGATCAACAATATATTGGGAATTAATAAGGACTTGGTTGGCATTTATTTGAAGATTTAAAGAATATTTTGGTGTCAAGTTAGTCGACCAAAATGTCAAATTAGTCGACCAAAGTGCAAATCAAGTTT
>JBDJHY010464346.1:0-17527 GCA_039654485.1 Withania somnifera | reverse complement strand
AAGATTAGTACACTCAATCCACCATTAAAGAATCTCCTATGGGTGTAGAAACATGGAGAGGAGCAGGCAGGGAATCAATCATTATATCAAATCCAGTAGAAAAATAGGTAGACACATATGAAAAAGTTAAACCCAGATCAAATAACACTGAAGCAGGTAGCTGGCATACTAGAATAACACCTATAATCACTACAACTGAGGCCTCCAACCAAAAGGCATTATGATGACAACTAAAGATGACCTACATTTCCATAAGTAGATCAAGGTCTCAATGGCATAGGATGCAGTAACAAACTAGAGAAACCTGAACAACCATCATAACTTATCCATATGAACATATGCACTGCTATGACTATCACATCATAAAACTAAAGCCATTTAAATTCTCCAAACCCTTACTAGATTGGCCAAGTTAAATACTCCTCAAACAAATATCAAGACTAGCCATACCACCTCGAGACTCAATATAATAAAATCTTTCCCACGATTTACGATACTTATTGTTCTTCTTGTCAATATGTTGACGCTCTCCAACTTCAATTATTCCTTATATCAATGATATAACCATCTATTCAAATAATGAACTCCGGAACCCTTATTGACGTACTCACTTCAGGTGACTATAGTAGGAATTATCCCTCAGTTGGAGAAATATCATCCTCTTAATACGTCAAGTAGTCCACCCATGAAAGGTCGAACCGCAATGTCAAAAGTTATTATGTACATCACTAGCCCTTTGTTACACTTTTCTCAATAATCAAACCACTTTTGATGGTAGGTATTCCAGTTATGTTCTCGTCCCAATTATGAGAGACTAACTAAAGAAAATACGGTGTTCACGAAGTTCTTCAACCTCATTAATTCTATCTTCATATATAAATATACTCAGAATGCATCATACCACAATGACCTTGCTCAATCAATTAGCAAATCACTAAGCAGTCCAAGTCTAGAGATATATAATTTATATAAGTAGGCCTTCTATTCTTCAATACCAATTCGCACATCAAAGCCACATGATGAAACCCCAATTGAGGCGGCATAACTAAGAGAGAAATTGGACTTAGTAACCCAGACATACAATAACGCATGATAACAGTGAAAGAATAAATGGAATAACTTCCTAAAGATTTTGTAGCCTCCTAAAGATAAGTGCAGACGTCTCCACATATGTCTACGAGACTCTACTTGTACACATATGAGACCCATTGAACTTAGAGCTTTGATACCACCTTGTCACGACCCAAAATCCCAAGCCATGATGACACTTTCCTAAACCCACCTAGTCAAGGAAGATTGAATAATTCTACAAAGATCTGGTGTCACTGTGTACAAGCCCCTAATAAAGGAAGACATAGCTGAAATAAGTACATAGTCTCAAAATGTATTGGATCCTTAAAATGGACCAAATACATTAAGTAAATAGAGTTGGGTGTCTACCGAAAGAAAAACTACTACCTTAATTCTCATGTGTCAAAGCCTCGGACTGATAGAAGAGAAAATAAACACATCATACTAGACTCTGAACATACAAAAGTGTAGAAATCAAGGGAGTGAGTACCAAATAAATAACTGGTACTCACAAGTATCCCTGGATCAGCACTAAAAAATAATAAAGAACACCTAACCACTTCGATCATCCCAACCACAATCTTCTAGACTACTAGTTGCAAACCATATCATAGCTAGCAATTTATGAAAAGTAAATAGGAATTCATAAGGCATTAGGACTCACAATAATTTAACAAAATAAAGTCCATCCTTAACTGAATATCAAGTCCATATCCAAACTACGTCAACCAATCATTACTAAACAACTCACCTAATGTATCGACTTTTAAGTGAGATTACTTATCCCATAACCAAAGTGTAAATCGATACTCAGCCCATTCAGAGGCGCCTCCCTCTCGAGTCCATTTCACAGTTCTTGGAAATAAACCCAATTACTGTGCTAAGGCCTTATAGATGGATTCCATAAAACTTCAATTAGTCTTCATTCCACAAGTTTAGTTGTGGTAGAAAGGGTAAATCTGACGTGACCGAAAGGCATACTCATGGAATAGACACTAATAAGAATGGTCCATGATGGTATTCAACAAAACCATTACAAGTGTCTCATAACATCAATCTCAACTAGATTCATCAATTACCATCGATTCATAATATTTGGGATTTTCTCATTAATTCTCACCATTTTCAATAGATATTTCTCATCAATTTCAAGAGTAAATGACTAATGTAGTATTCTCAAGCTCACAATGTCATATAAATAATAGGGTAAATGGAACCCATAAAAAATATATGAGTAAAAGTGGTACTCTATGAGATACATGCTCACAAAATATGAATCAACAGATATCCATCAATATGTGTGCAATGCAATAAAATGCAAGTCTGTCTCATGTACCTTACCACACTGGAGTGGTGCCTCAGACATGGTTTTTATATCAATATCATCACCTTACCATATCATAATGGTGTGTCAGTCATGGTTTATTTATCAAGTATAATTACCTTACCACGTCAGAATTGTGTATCAGCCTTGGTTTTTATATCAAGTATCATTACCTTATCACATCAGAATAGTGCATCATCTGTGGTTTTTTTATATCAAGTATCTTTAGTTTACCATTCCATAATGGTGCCTCATCTATGTTTTTCTATATCAATTATCTTTACCTTACCATGCTGGAATGGTGCCTCAACCATGGTTTTCATATCAAATAGCATAATGCCAGAATGGTGCCTCATCAATGGTTTTCATGGATAGTATGCAAATGCATGAAAGTGATGAACAATTCAAATGCATGTCAAATAAAAAAATATAATTCAATACAAAATCAAGGCCACTCAAGGGTTTCATGACTAAGAGAACATATTACGGACCAATCAAGGTCATAAAAAGTATGTAACACATCATGGGACAATACAAAGTTAGCAATCAACAAGGGCCCCACACAGGAATATCAAGTCAAATAGGATATCAAAAGAGAAACATGTAAGCCTTTCATGGCCATTCACAATTAAATATTCCATCATCAAAAATTAGTACACTAAAGTGTTCTACAAAGTTTTGAAGAATGCTCCACTTGCCTTAGGTGAAGAAGAATCAAACGTGTTCCTTGCCTTCACATCGCATTCCAACTCCAGAAAGTATAGAAAATCAATAATCTACCCATGGGGAATCATAATAATAAATACCCATAATGCATGCCTTAATTGGGTCCCAAAAATCAAACCTAAACCATTTTAAAATTTTGGGAAGCTCTTATGGAAGTTCAAGTCATCATGTAAAAGGGATTCTATTTTTCATGCTAAAATCACCACCTGGGGTCATAATAATAGCTTAATCACCATTTTATTTCATAAATATTGGGTTTTAAAAACCCAATAAGTTTTATGCAAGGTGTAAGAAATAGCTTTGAACCCAAGTCAAGTCCCATGAGAATCATATTTAAAGTAAAAATCTTACCAATAGTCTTAGATTTCTTGGAACATTGATAATTTTCTCTTTCAAATTGATAAAATGATTCAAATGATGTTTAATAAGGGTTTTGGAATGATTAAAATGATTAATAAACCGTGCAAGACCCATAAATGAACAAGGGAATATGTGAAAACCCCAAATGCCTTTAATGAAAAAGCTGTCAAAAGTCTATAATTCACTAAGTATGGAGGGACGGTTCAAGGTATGGACCGTCTCTAAGAATCACGGTCCTTACCACCCTGTTAAATTCAAGGGAGAATTTCATGAACCTTGGGAAGGTCTGTCCTTGCCCAGGACGGATTGTCCTTCCCTTTTTTACCCTGGTTATGACTAAAACTCATTTTTAAGCCTCCAAACACATACAGGACCCTATAAACACAAAATGTATATGAATTTTTAGTGTAAAAACAATACAAACACATTAGAATCATCAAAATGGGCATCCAAGGTCTCTGTGACATGATGCACTCGTTTGTCGGTAAATCACAAACTTTAAGCTAAAATATCAAAACGTATACGAAACTCAAGGAACACCATCCAAACCTTCTTATAGACCAGATTTGACCTTGCGGATAAAGTGGAAGCTGAAACCTGAAGGTTTACTTAGGTTAACATTCAAAATACGGATGCTCAAATTTAAATTCCATTGATTCTATTGGATAAGGAGGTGGTTTTTGATCTAGGAGAAGGTTTAAATGATTTTTCTAGAAATTTTAGGGATAGTTTGGTTATTTAATAAAAAAATTATTTATATTTGGTCTTGGAAGATATCGGTTCGAGGAGAACCCATATCCGTATTCTGATGGTTCTATTGAGATTGGAACGTTGAATTTAGTGAGATAGCATATATGATTTGCATGTATTTGATTTGGACTGAATCTTGAGGGTCCATTCAGAATGTTGGATCTTTTTAGCTTAGTTTTTTTGTTGTCCGCTAGTGCATCCTCCTCCCATCTTCTTCACAATTGTGTCATCCTTAACCGCAATTGGTTGTTCTTTTCAATCGCATGCATAGTGCCACGATTGCATACGCGTTTCTTGAAGGCTGGTCATAGTGCTCTTACCAATCAGGTTTATGGGGTATGCGGTCATGAAGCATTGTACCTGGAAATACATAAAGGCCCCAAATCAATATTTTCTTTCCCATTTTCCATTTTTAACCTTACAGACTCAAATCGGGATATTTTTAAAGGTTATTTTTGAGATAAAACTCTTGGATAAGCCTTTTATCATCATTTATTCATTACTCATTGATTATTTCATGATTTTTAACATCAAATCTTAGTTTTTTAAAGTTAAAATTTAGGAATTTTTAAAATAAACTTTGAACTAATTTTCTTAGATTTTGAAGGGAAATTTTTAATCCATTTTCAATGAAATCTTATACTTGAGATTCCCAAATCATGGGTAATATATTTTTTCAAGAAAATTTCAAATTTACCATAATAACCCTGAAGGTTATTTTTAGTATTTATAAAATTACCATTCCTCCCTTCCCGAAAAGTTTCCCTGAATCATATTTGGTCAGTTTATGTGGTTGGTTTTGAAACTGAAGAAACAAAGCTATGAGTTGTGAGAAATTTTTAGTTTTGGAAGCCTTTAAGTAGAAATAAATTTCTTTAGACAATATTTGGTGTTTTGAGTCTCAGAATGTAATTCTTCGTATTCCATCAGCTCTGGCAAATGAAGTTTATTTTAGGAGAACCTTTGTTTTTAGTTTTGAGATTTTTGTGGTGAACTTATACCACTAAATGAATCAATTTGAGTATTAAGGCCCATGTTTGACTTTTATCAACATTTGATGATAGAATACTTGTATTCAGATTCTATCTAATTGTTGGATTCACGAGGTCATTTTTTACCTAAGTGAGACATTTTGATTATTTTGGGAAAAGTTTTCATTTTTTATTGATAATGACAAATATCTATCAAGTAGACCTCAAATTCATATTTTATGGTTCTATTGGGTTCAAAATATTAAATTTAGTAGGGTATCATATATGCTTTGTGTTCATGGGATTACATATAAATTCTGAGTATTAGATTGAAATTTTGTTATGAAAAGGGCCAGTGAACCGTGGAATGGATCATGGTCCCTGATTTTGACCCCACAGGCCTTGTAGTCAATTGTGTTGTTGAACCTGAATCCCTATTTTTAGAACCCAGTCCATGAGAGATAGTATGGTCCATGATGTTGATTTTATGGGCCATACTGTTGGCCCATGATGTGGGACCTCATCTACAGTTTTTGTTCTATTTCATGGTCGAAGGATGGCCAGTGATATCAACCTCACAAATCGTGTTGTTGTCTGTGAGGTGTCACTTGAGATTTTTTTAAAATACTTTTTTATTGAGAAGTATATTGGTATTTTAGCAATTTTATATCCTTTGAGGCCTTTATCTTTCTATTTTTAGAATCCTAACCATGAAAAAACATTTTGGGAAAAAATTCTTAGCTATTTTTGGGGATTTTGAACAAAATCCTTAAAGGGCAATCGTGTGGGTAAGTCCTAAAATTAAATTTCTTACTATTTTCAGTAAATTGATCTTTGATTATTTGTTATTCATTAATTATTTCATAATTTTAATATCAACGTTATTGATTTCAAAGTGTAAATGTGGGTTTTTTTGAAGAAAACTTTGATTTAATATTTTTGAGATTTGAAGGTCAATTTCTACTTCATTTTTAATAAAATTTCATATTTGAGATCTTCAAAACATGGATACCATAATTTTTGTAAAAACTTTCAGATTTACCCTTATACCTAGGTTTTCACTTTTTAGGGGCAATTTTAGACCCGATTTCAAGGTAAAAATATGGGTATCATTATTCATATTTTGTCATGCTTAATCCATATTTACTAGATTTCATGGATTCGAGGCATTACGCAAAGGAAAGACCCAAGATTAATTGATTTTCTTTAGTTTAAAGCAGTTGAGGTTCTTGACTCTATTGCAAAGTGTCCTAGGTGCTGATATGCTAATTTCTAATATTTGGGAGTAATGGGGAATATTTGGGAGTGTTCCTATGGGTGAACTGACGAGTATTCACCTGGGTAGTAGAGTTAAGCATGCAGGGTTAAAACAAAGGACTAAAAATGGTTATCAACTTGTGGATTAATTTATTTCCCTATTGGGATATTTATGTGGCCTTGAGATGCCCAAATATGGTTATTTGTACTTGATTTCCTCCTTACTTGATTTTGTGACCTTTAGTGGTTTTATTTGAATTAATATAATTCCTCTTTGATGTTATGCCCATGAGTGACCTTGTTGAATTATTGAGTGATATTGCCTTCTTTGCATAACTCGTACATGGTATTGTTCATTCATGGGTGCATATTAATCATTGACATGGAGCATGGGTTTTGAGGCACATGATGATATGATATAAAAGGCAAGGGCCGAGGTGCAATTTTTGGCATTGTCATGATATATAAATAATGAAAAAAGACATATGAGAATATGATTTGAAAGGTAATGGTCAATATGTGATCTTCAGTAATGTTATTATACTGGTATATGATATGAATAAAAAAGGCTGAGTGCAATTTCTGAAATTTATTGATGAGTTATAATATGAAAGCAAGACGACATGTAATTTCTGGTATTGCTAAGGTATATGATACAAACATGCATTATATTACATGGCATTGTATTGCACATATATTCACTTGTGTACATGATTGATTTCCATATTCCATGAGCATGTCACATATGGATTACTTGTTACATTCACTTGATGTTGATATTAAATTGCCCCACTTACTTCTTCTTAGATGATATTATGAGCCTGAAATGACCAATTTTGATGAGATTAGTGGACTTGTTGTATGATGCCATTGAGATAAGGCCATTAATACTCTAGTGAAACGAAAAGAGACTCCTAAATATAATAGTATTGAGAAAGTCCGTATGGATAATGAGTTGAGACAGACTAGTTGATCTTGAAAGTGTTAGAATCATGAGACTGTTGAGGTTGGTATTAATGATTTCACGACTCAATTTCTCAGGCCATGAGGAAACTTACAACCCACCGTAGGAGAACCACCCAACATAAAATAAAGGACAATAAAGTTGAATAAAAGTTGAAGAGTATTCATAAGACAGGAAAACACAATGCGGAAGCTGAATACAAGCAAACGTAATCCAAAAATCAGATTTTCGGTACAATGAGCCTCTAAGTGGAAGAAGCCAAAGAAATTACAACAATATGAAAGTAATAAGTACATTGATGTGAGGCCAAAAATACATATTTTTATTATTATTACCTCATATATAGCATTTTTATTTGAGTTTTAATTTTATGAATATTTTATATTGGATATTTTCATTTTTAGGACTAAAATGGCTTGAAGAAGAAGAGTTTTAGAGCAAAAACAAATTAAAAATAAGAAGATTATAGAAGAAAATCAAGAAGGAAGCATAATAAAATTAATTTAATAAAAAAATTCAAAAGTGACCCAAGGTTGAATTCAATAACCTGCGGCAAAAGAGCCACACATTGGTTATCCAATTTTCCTCTGGATTATATTTTCTAGTCTATTTTAGAGTCAGTTATTTTATTTAGGTCTTTTCCTATACCTATAAATATCCCACAAGAATAACTTTTACACACCATTGAACATTGAATTATTTGGAGAAAATTGGACACTGAAGTCTTGGAGAACTTTGGAAAATACTCTTGAAGAACTCTTGATTGAGATAGAGCTAGGAGCCACTGTGGAGGAAAAATAAATTGTGTATTGTTTTATTTTTTTTTAGCTACTCAATTATTGTATGTGTTCTTATTCGGATTTTTTCTTTGAATCTTGATATTTTTACTGTAAGCATGAGTAGCTAAACACCACAGCTAGGACTATGGAAACCTTAACAAATTTTAAAAGTAGGTTAAATAAATAGGTTATTCCTGAATGGTGTGAAAGCATGTTTTCTTATTTTCTTCACTTCAATTGCTTTCTTACGTTTGCAAACATTAAGAACTCACTCATATTTTTTACTTTCTCGTAAGAGGGGTAGAGGTTAGGAAAAAAATAATGATAGAGGTTTGAAGACTTCATCTAATTACTTGAGCCCGGGAGGGGATGGTTAAATCTGAGAAAAAAAACAAGTAATTATGGAGCACACTCTAAGACCGGGAAGTGATGAGTGCATAGTCATCTAATAGGGCATGCCGACATTAAAGTGAACATAACTTGTTAAATTTTTCATGCATAGCATCAGGATAGATCGCTAGTATGAAATACCTATGCAGTTAAGATATCATGGAGAACAAAGTCCTAGTATCGCACCATTATTATCTTAGCTTTAACATAATCTTCGCTTTCCTACTGTTAAAAACAAAAAATTGAATTACCCTTCCCCCCAAATTTACTTTCTTTAATTTTACCTTCAAAAATATTATCTACAAGTGACATGAAAGTGCTTGTAGACTTATTTACTCCACATTCTCTATAGAATCAACTCCAACCCACTGTTGGATTCTATTTTTAACAATATCTTCTTTACACTCCTTAACCTAAGTATAGTTTTTGGTGATATCAAACATTTGTCTTCGAGAATACAAAATGAAGAATACAAAATAACAAAAAGTAAGGATAATGAAGAGATACATTAGCCTGTGGTGGCCAGGAACCATCTTCTACTTCAAATATAGCAAAATCCTAGCACGACCTCACAAATCAATGTCTCTGGATTGTACTAGGATCTGTGCGTAAAAAATGAAGAAGTGTAGTATGTGTACCAAATAGCCGAAGTAATCGGTTAGCCAGTTGGCATCATAGGTCGACTGGACACATATAAGAAATAAAAGAAAATATTGACAAATTTTGAAAGAAAGGTCACAAAAATAAAACAAGTAGATCCAAATGCGAAAGAACTAGATAAACAGAACACAAGTAGGTAAATAGTTCTCTAAAGCTAGCTAACAATTATTGGAGGTTCATGAAAAATAAATAGAAGAGTATCTAAATACATGCTCGACTAACAAGTGAATATAAAATAGAATAGATATGGTGGCATACTGGTAACCTCAATGATAATACAAGAAGGATGGAAGTCTAATATCACATAATCATGAATAATACAAGGTAAAAAGGAAAACCCAATAAATAGCCAACACTGATATAATATTTAAAATAAAGGAGTAAGAAAACTATAATCCAATGAGCACCCATCCACCCGAAGGATGTAAATAAGTGAAAACAAACCATCCGAAAACCCATAAAACAGGAGAGTACAAAAAAAAAGGATAGAATTATGTAGAATGACATGATATGACACTAGTAAATTTTCATATTCTCCTCTTTCGATCCCGCAAGCTCTACAAGTAGGACCCATGGAAGGTCGCAACTAGTATACATCCACTCCTTTGTATACCCTTCCTTTAATCACTAGCAAACTTATATTTGAAAGGTCCCTGGAGGCCATAATTCCATACAACTCATAGTATTCCACTGTTCATGGACCTCTATTGAGATTCTCTCAATAATCGTAAGTCTCAATAATAGTTCCCTACCGTAATTGGGTCTAAAACTAGTAGAAAACTAAATGTCTATCACTCAGCCGCAACTGAGTCTATCATCATTCCAAAATAGTGGAAAAGACCATCTTAACCATTTATAATAAAAACAATGAAAAATGAATTTATATCAACTCTTAATCATATATTACTTGAAATAGGGCCACAAGATCATGTAAGGTTTTGAAATTGGTAATGTTGGGCTCTCATCCAACAAAAAATAAATAATAAAAATCATTTTTCATGATAATAACGTGCACAATCACAACCAATAGATCACAATCACTCTTGTCAGTCTTGCACAGGCTCAGTATCACTATAAAAATTATAAATAACCTAGTTGATGTTCGAGACCCACGAATATCCCAAAAAACCCCACGATTTATGTTCTAGATTCAAAATAAGGCCATACAGGGCCAGAATGGTAATTTATAATAGTATCACAATATCAAAGCGGAAAGCCAAAGAACCAAACTAAAAGAAGCGAATAGGATCTTAGGTACCAATCCTAAAAATCCAAGACAATGATAAGCTAAATACTACTATTATTTCAAACATAAGTCAAGTTTAATGTCAGTAAGGCATAGGCTACTTGACTCCTAAGAATAAGCTCACAAATATTGGAAATCAGCTCGAACGGATACAAATAATTCCAAGCGACCATGATACTATTAAAATAACAATCTAAACATTAAAAAAATAAATAATACCCATAAAACTAAGATTCTAGATAGGTTCGAAATTCAAGTCAAAATGGGTCCCTGGGCCTGGCAATCCAAAACTTCAAATAAAAGGTATCAGTGCATTTCTCTCAATACTAGGAACACATACCCAAAATTCGGGTTAAAATAGAGCTACAAATAAGTTAGAATTAATTAATAAAGTGAAGAATAAAGTTGAAGATATTCAAGAATTTGGTATGAAATTCAATGAATTGGAGTGAAATCTTACCCAACGTCATGACCTAAAAATCGAGAATAAAGTTTTCATTTTGGACATCTCAGATAATGAATTAGTAGCGACTTCCAATATCAGAAAAAATCCCAATTGTGTTGAATACCTGCCTTAACCCACCTAGACAGGTAAGTATGTCCAATTCTACAAGGGTAAATGCGGGAAGTAATCAATCAACTAGAAGAAAATGAAGTACAATATATAAACCCAACTACATAACCCACTCAAAAATCGATGTCACTATGTACAAGCCTATAAACATAGGAAATACATATTTGAAAAGAAACACATAAGTATCAAATGTCTAGGGTCCTCAAGTAGGATCAAATACATAAATAAAAGAGTTTGGTAATCCATCGGATAAAAAATAACTACCTCAATTCTATGAACTATCGATCCTCGGACTTGATCGGAACAAAGGTAATCAACGCCAGAATCTACACCTACACAATTGTATAAAAGAAAGAGAGTGAGTACCAAATAAATAACGGGTACCCAAAAAGTATCCCCGGACTGGAACTACAACAAAACAATTAAGAATCATCAACTACTCTAGTCATTCTAACGACAATACTCCATACTTCGAACTATAAATTGGTATATCATCAGTAGTTTATAATTAAAGTAAATGATAGATACAAGGGGTATAGGCGATAAGAGAATAAACATTAAAATAGAACTCATAATGAATTAGAAAAAATAGAGTGTCCATAAAAATCAAATCCAAGTCAACACCGGGACAATATCCATAAGTCAGTACCAGCAAACATAGTGGTGTATCAAAACTTAGGTGAAATAACTCGCTTCATAACAAAAACAATTTTAGTCGATGAATTACAACCAACCCAACAAATATATCAATAACAAAAAATATCAATCTTTGTTGAACCATGAGTAGCATCACATCCTTAGCCCATTTGAAGAAAAGCCCCCCTTCTTGATCCATCTTATGACTCATAGGATGAATTCTATTCAATGTACTATTGACTCATAGGTAGAGTCTATAATACCTCGTTAGTCACCACTTTATAAGTCTAATTGTGGTAAAGAAGGATACATTTGATGCAATCGAGAGTTAGACTCGTCAAGTAAATACTAACAAGAATAGGCCAAGGTAAACAAAGTAACAATACTAAAGTCTAGTGTCCATATTAGTCACTACCTTACAAGTACAGCTGCGGTAGAAAGGATACATCCGACGTAAATGAGGGATGAACTTGTATGATAGATTTTAACTATTAATAATAACACCAATACCGTAATCAAATCTAGTAAGCATACCAATCTCTACCTCACAAGTTCAGCTGTGGTAGGAATGATACATTCGATGCAAACGAGGAATGAACTTCTAGGATAGGTTCTTAAATTTTTTGACCAACATCAATACTGACCTCATCCAGAACCATCATTTCTTTCAAATCATCACCATAAAGGCATTTTTGATAACTTATCATCACTTTCAAGGGATTTTCATTTCTATCACAAGTGCATACACAAATTACTACGACAATAAATAATAAAATCACCATATATATATAATGAGCATCACAATCATTTATGATAAATGTGCGATGTTTTCCATTATAGAGTGTTTCTAAAGTTTCCCCAAGTCATTTATGACTTACTGAGACCGGTAATTCAGTTCTCTAGCAACTCGGTTGAGAAATGTCTCAAATTGCCTGTTTTAGAGCCTCAAACTAAGTGCTCATTGAATAAAGTCAAATTTCCTTCAGGAAGAGCTCGAAATTAAATTTCAAAAAGTTTTGTCAACTCCAAAATGCCAAACAATGTCAAGATTGACCTTTGTGTTTTGGAGTTTTCATTTTCAATTTATGCTCATTTGTGGGTTTTAGTTAAGTTTAAGGCCTAATTTGGAGCTTGGTTGTATTTTGGTGTTCGGAGTATCAAATTAGAATTTTTATGCTTCTATTAGCTTTGAAATGGTGATTTTTAGATAATGGAGGTATGGGTTTATTTTTCGGACTTGTCGTTATATTTTTTGAGGTGTTGGTGAAAATTTTATGATTTTAAGCCTAAGGGTTGACTTGTTCAACATTTTCCTAAAACGACCTCAGATTTTGATTTCAACTATGCAGTTGAGTCAACTATGCAGTTGAGTTCGGAATGTTATTTCTGGTGTGCGTGCATTATTTTTTTGTGTAAAATAGACTTCGAATGAATTTTAAGTGGTTCTGCTGCCAAAACCTACAACTAGTGCAAGTGAGTTACTCTACACGACCTTGAAGAATAATGGCGCGATCTCTATGTATCAAAAATCCTTCCATGCAATCGGGTGATCATAATATGTGATTGCAATGTGTATTAGCCCCCCCTCTTAATAAGATCGTGTTCATACCTCCACACTATCGCAATGTTGTAGCATCTCCAAATTCATCAATATCGCAATGAGAATTTTTTCCATCACGAAGACTAAATTAGGTTCTCTACACGATCGCGAACTTGGGTCACGCGATAGAAATGAATTAATTACCTGGCAATTTTATAAAATCCCTGCATGACCCTCAGTTCTTTATTTAGATTTTTTTTTATGTTTCTACTCTATATCTTTGTGAAAAAAATCATTCTAAAAATCAATCCAAGGTTGAGAAAAATCCCCAAATATTGCTTTTTGGTTTTCATGCAATCTGGGTTAAGATTCTTCTTCGGTTTAATTCTTGAGATTCTTAGTTTCCTCCATTATGGCCCCAAGTGGTGAAGTTGGTGAACTCATGTCATAATTATTATATTATTGAATTATTCTTCATTCCCTGAGTATATTTTAATGTGTTTCATGATTAATCCCCCAAATTCCAACGTTTAATTCAATAAAGATTGTATATTTGACCCCTTTTTAGTCAAATATGCTCGGGCTATTTTGGAGCCCTTCCTGCACTCAAATTATGCTCAATTTTGGAGCATGGGTTCCTATTAATGTTGGTGACCCCTTGGTAAAGTTTATTTTCAATTTGGATAAGCGGGTCTTATAGGCTATTTTAAGCTCGATTTTAGGATAAGTTTGGAACTTAGCATAATTTGTATTGTTGGATTCGTATTGACATATGGAATATTATTTTACAAGTTTTAGAGAAATTTGAGTACATTTGATCTCAGTCGGAGTAACATTTATGAGTTTGCAACGCTTTATTGTAGGACGACAGGTAGACTCCATGGGTCTATCTTTGGATTTATAGCTTTAATACTTGTACTAAATAACATTCGTGGGTTGAGTACTAGGTGGTTATAGTGACCTTGTACTGATATTTCATTCGTTTCCTTGTTTGATGCATATTTAGGCATCCGAAATTATGTGGTGCGTGTGACCTACGATTTGCCCAGTGATACATGTTTGGGCATAGATGGTTTTCATTTCATATGTATATATACTTGCTGATATTGTGTATACATTATACGAGAAGGCGGGCCTTTGGCTTTTATGAGTGTGCAATAGGGGATGGGCCAGTATTACCACCTAATTATTGAGCCGTGAAGGCTAGAGACTGATTTTAGTAATAATGACGAATAATGATATAAATTAATAAATTGAAATATTTTAATAATAATAATATAAGTAATGACCTTTTAACTTTTTTATACTCAGCATTATATGAATCACCCGGTAATTATTTTTACTTGTTTATCCCAGGATTTACACCCTGGAGCTGGGAATTATCATTTGAATAATAATGTTGGGACCTGAGACCGACTCCGTTTGGAAATGAGTATAGCCATAGGCACTTGAATCCCTCATCGTATGACAATTCAGAGGATTATTGATACAGTTCCCATAAGGACTGGTGATACTATGATTTTCAGGCATTGAACTCCATGACTTGCCAAGTACGGCTTGATGATGTTATTGATATAATACATTGGTTGCCATACTATGAGACCCTTGAGGCTCCGTGATTTGGGATGTGAGAGTATGATAATGTTGGAAATTATACATGGTGACACACCTCCATGGACCTTTCCTCAGGGTTTCCGCGATACAGAGGGGGAGTATAGAACAAAGGAGAGATATACGGGGAAAATTTAGGGGAGCCTTCCATGGATTTTGCCTGTTGGGCCTATGGGTGTCGGAGGAGATACGTATACAGGACTTCTTACTTTATTTGAATCTATTAACTTTTCTGCACTTGTCCTCTTCAGTGTACCCTAGCTGAGATGTAAGACCTACGGTGAGTGTACTTTTTGTGTACGTTGTGCTTCTTTCTGGGAGACTTGACAATATTTATATGCATTACTATAGTATATTTACTACTCTTAGTTATTCGTGTAGGTTACTTGATATTTCATTTTATGTAGGATATTGTGCATTATATTATGTTCATTCATTCATCCCTTACTTGAGGTTACCGGTATACCTTCCCTATTCTTCTCCTCTCTTTATTTGATTCCTAATTATTGTTATTATTATTCACATATACTATTGCATGGATTACGAGACGTTTTCTTTCATTGACTGAAGTCCTAATATGTGATTATCTAGCAATATACGTCTACTTGTTACTTGATTTCTATCTAATTAGCTAGCTTCTATGATGCACTAATTACTTCTATGACCCTATTTATAATCTCCTGTTATTTACTACTTTTATTATTATTATGTACCTAGTGGGCCCTTGAAGCCTACTGAGTACAGGATGCTTCGGCAGCTTGTACTCATACTACACTTGCTCATGTGCAGATTAGAGTACAGGTGCTCGACCTTGATTATAGATCGTTGTTCGTGCAGACTCCATTGACTTTCAGAGATTAAAGGTAAGCTTGGCGCCCAGCTTTTCCTGCTTCTCTTCAGTATTTTATGATCTTTATGTATTTTCGGAGATACTGTTGTATTAGATTTTTTGTTCCTTGTTCTGTACTTAGTGGTTTTTATTACATTAATACCGGGTTTTGGGCATTCATTTTTTATTCTTACTACTTCCGCTTTATTCATTCATATACTATATATTAAACTTTTTTTTCCGCATTCGATATAGTAGTCCCCCACTTCGACTTTAGATTATAGGGTTGGTTCTCCTACTGGTGGTATAGTAGGTTCCATCATGATCTAAGAAATTGGGTCGTGACACCTCATCACACCGTATATAGGAGATACCTGCAGAGACACTCTATCCCCAACTCCAAACTCTAAGGTACGATGCCTATGATTAGCTTAGCTCTTCGGCCTACTTTGCATTTCACTCAATATATCTTGAATTAATTGAATATCTTTTAGAAAATCGCACAACAAATCTGAAAACTGGACTCTAGCCTCAAAATAATTAAACCACCAAATAGGCGACCTACACCTCCTACCATATAATGCCTTAAATGGTGTCATCTCGATGCTAGAGTAATAACTATTATTGTAAGAGAAATGTTCCAATGGTAGGTTATGATCCCAAGCACCACCAAAGCCTATTACACAAGCCTCAAGATATCCTCCAACACCTAAATAGTCTGCTCAGACTGACTATCGGTCTACGGATGAAATGTCGTTCTCAAATGAACCTCAGTGCCTAACTCTCACTGAATAGATCTCCAAAAGTACAACGTGAATTGGGTGCCTCATTCAAAAATAATGGATACAGCAACATCATGCAATCGAATCCTCAAGAATATAGATTTGATCCATACACTCAACATTATAGAAGGAGTGAGTAGGAATGAAATGTGTTGAATTAGTTAGCCTACCAACAATGACCCAGATAGTATCATGCCCTTTGCTAGTCCGTGGAAAACCAAAAACAAAGTCCATTGTCACCTTCTCCTACTTCCACGCCAAAATATGGAGTCTCTGCATCAAACCACCTAGTCACTGATGCTCATACTTAACCTGTTGACAATTCAAAAACTTAGATACATATTCAACAATATCCCTCTTCATCTAACTTCACCAATACAACTTTCACAAATCATGGTACATTTTGGCTGCACCAGGATGAATAGAATACCTTGAGCTGTGAGCCTCACACAAGATCAACTACACCAAGTCACCAACCTGTGGTACACAAATGTGACCATCATACCGAAGTTCACCATCTAAATCAATAGAAGACATGTTGACCTCTCCAGCAACCAAATGCTTATTGTCAAACTAATATTGTTGGATATACAATAATAAGAAAGATCTGGCCTTAACACATGCTAACACTCTCCTGGGTCTGACAGATTAATTCTAACCAACCGACTAGACAATAACTGAACCTCCACCACTAATGTCCTCTTGAAACTGACAAGGCTACTAGGATACCCATACTGATCACTTTTAGGCTCAAGGCATCTGCGACAATATTTGTATTGGCCTAATGATAGAGAATGAAAATGTCATAGTCTTTCAGTAGCTCAATCCACCTTTACTGTTGTAATGATCCTCATGCTCATTTATGATAAATATGTGACATTTTGCATTCTAGAGCATTTTAGTAGTTTCCCCAGGTCATTTATGACTTGATGGGATAGGTAGTTTGGATTCATAGTGAATCAGTTGAAAAATATCTCAAATTACATGTTTTATAGATTAAAACTAAGTACTCATCGACCAAAGTCAATCTTCCTTCAAAACAAGCTCAGAATTAAAT
>JBDJHY010464345.1:17753-28133 GCA_039654485.1 Withania somnifera | reverse complement strand
TAGACAGCTTGACTAAGTCAAACCACTTCATTCGCACTCACTCTTCTTATAATGTAGAGCATTTGGATCAAATCTACATTCGTGAGTGGTACGATTTCATGGTGTTCCAGTGTCTTTCATTTCTGACAGAGGCACCTAGTTTATTTCATAGTTTTGGAGATTTTTTAGCGAGATTTAGGCTCTAAAGTCCAGTTGAGCACAGCATTTCATCCATAGATCGGTGGTCAATTTGAGCAGACTATCCAGGTATTGGAGTATATGCTTATAGCATGTGTGTTGGATTTTGGGGGTGCTTGGGTTCAATATTTTTCTTTAGATGAGTTTGCCTATAATAATAGCTACCACTCCAATATCGATATAACACCATTTGAGGCTATTTATAGTAGACGGTGTACGTCGCTCATTAGTTGGTTTGGTGGCTTTGAGGCCAGAGTCCAGTCTTCAAATTTGTCATGTGATTCTCTTGATCAAGTTTGATTGATCTAGGATACATTTCGAGCAACACATAGTAGGAAGAAGATATATACTAATCATAAGCTTCGTGCCTTAGAGGTTGGAGTTAGTGATAGAGTCTTTATAAGAGTGTCTTCTATCCATGGTGTGATGAGGTTTAGTAGGAGAGGAAAGCTTAGTGCTAGGTATATTAGACCATTTAAGATTTTGGAAAGGATTGGTGATGTATCTTACCACTTGGATTTGCCTCTTTTTTGTTCAGGCATTGATCAAGCTTTCCATGTTTTGATGTTACAGTTGTATGTTCTAGATGAGTCTTACATTATTCGAGAGGACTTAGTGTAGTTAGATGAGAATCTATATTTCATTAAGAAGACGGTAGCAGTGTTAGCTAAGGATGTTAAAAAATTAAGATCCAAGGAGAGTCCAGTAGTTAGGGTTTAGTGGAGGCATCATTCGATCAAGGAGAATACTTGGGAGATCAAGAGTGAGATGTAGAAGTAGTATTCCTAGCTATTTGAGACATCAGGTACTTTTTCTCCCTATTTATTTCCTATTTTTACTTGACTTTTGGGAACTAAAGTCCTTTTAGTAGTAGATGTTGTAATGACCCTCACTTTCATTTATGAGAATTACATGATGTTTTGTATTCTAGAGCTTTCCAATAGTTTTCCAAGTCATTTATGATTTGCTGGAGCTGGTAGTCTAATTTCTTGGTAGCCCGGTTGAGATTTATCTCATTTTCCATATTTTAGAGCCTAAAACTAAGTATTCATTAACTTTAGTCAACTTTACTACAAGAAGAGTTTGAAATTAGATTCTAACTATTTTGTTAGCTCTGGAATGCTGAATAATGTCTAGCTGGATCTTAAGTTAGTGTTTCGGGGTTTTCATTTTGAGTTGGTGCCAAATTGTGGGTTTTTAGTTCATTTAATGCTTAATTTGTAGCTTGGGTGGTCTTTCATGTTTGGAGTGTCATAATGGAATTTGTATGCTTCCATCAGCTATAGAATGATGATTTTAGATTAGTAATGGATTTGGTGTGTTCTTAGCGTGTCCGATGTCATTTTGAGTACCTTGGTGGATTAGTGAAAATTTTGTAATTCTTGGTTACAGGGGTCATTTTTCTCAAATGACCTCGGTTGATCTTTTCATCGATTCCATTGAGTTAAAAATATCGTTCCATTCTATTTATGTATTTGGTTTGTTGAAATTGGACTCGAAATGCTTATTTTAGACCCTCAAAGTTCATGAATTCAGTTGCTGTGAAGTTGCAAGCATAGACCGCCCTAACAAGGGTTAGGGTCTCACCTACAAGCTCACCACATAGCCTAGGTGTCACCTCTGCAACCTTATCCCTAGCGGTTACATGTCGACCCAGTGACAATCATCACAGCGGGCTTAGGTTCGCCCCAATGAGGGAAGTTCTGGGACACAGGTCACCCCAGTGACCCATTTTTCTCCCCAGCAACCCCGCCTCAGTAACCCCAACTTCCGCCTCTATGAAAATTGCAGAAACTACAAATAACTACACACCCTTAAGTTTATTCCATTCACAAAATTAATTTTCATCTTGTCTTTCAATTCCTATGGCAAGTATCTATGAAGAACTCTTCAAATATTGTAGGAAAAGTCCCCAAAGGTCTCCCTTGTTTTTCCCCACTCTCGGTAAGTCTCCTTCCTTGCTAATTTCATAAAATTGAGTTTCCTCCATTGACGACAAAACTAAGAAAAACTTAGGATCTCTTCTTATATCCGAGTTTAATGAAGTAATCCTCATTCATTGAGTTATTCTACCTTGTAGTAATTGTTCTTTTGTTGAATTCCTCGTTTAATGTCGTAAAGCATGTATCTTTGGCCTTTGTTAATCAAATATATCCCAAACTGATTTGAAGCCCTTCCCTTGCCCTAATTGTGCTCATTTTTGGAAAATGGGTTCCTGGTGGTTCTAGGGACCCCATGGCAAAGTTTGTTTTTGATTTTGATGAGCGAAGCTTGCTGGCCATATTAGGCTCAATTTTAGGACTAGTCCAAAACTTAGAATAAATTACATTGTTAGACTCATATTGATCCCTAGTTTATTATTATATGACTTACAGAGTCATTGGATATCATTTGATATCAGTTGGAGTAACATTTGGGTTTGCAGTGCATCATTTGTAGGACGACAGATAGGCTCTGTGGGGATATCTCTCAGTATATAGCTTTGATAACTATACTAAACAACATTTGTGGGATGGGTTTCTAGGTTATTACCGTGTACTTGGTCTGCTTATTCATTCTATCTCCCATTTGTTCCCTATGTTGGCATTTGATGAAATATGACGTTCATGACTTAGAATTAGCCTTGTGATGGCCTTAGGTGACTCTTTAATTAGTAGAACGCTGATGCATGGGTTAGTTTTGGGTTTTGGCTATTGTATTGTGCTTCTAGGTGTAACTTAGATGCGTCTGTGCCTGGTATAGGTTGGGTATATATATTATTTATTGTACATTCATTCTATGAAAGGTTGAGCCACAGGCATCGTCTTGAGATATATTGGTGATGGGGGCCGTATCACCACTTGATGTTGATGTCGTGGAGGTTAGATACTGAAATAAGAATAATGACATAATAAATTGATAACTTGGAATATTTTGATAATAATATAAGTTAAAGAATCTTTTAACATTTTAGACATGGCAGTTTATCGAGAACCCGATATTACTATTTTCACTTATTTAGTCTAGGCTTCATACCCTGGCACCTACAAATACCATTTGACTAATTAATGCTAGGACATAAGTCCGACTATGTTTGGCAGTGAGTACAGCCTCTAGCACTTGAGTCCTTCGTCGTAGTGTATACAGGTTTTTAACACTTATCACATCTATTGGCTTAGAGATTTGATGATAGCTGTTCCATTAAGAATGTTGGTGGTACAACCATATTGAGGCATTGGATGTCATGACTTGCCAAGTATCGCTTATTGATACTATTGTTATAAGGCATTTGATGTTAGACTATGGGACCCTTGAGGCTTTATGACTTGGGATGTGAGGTTGACGTTACAGATTTTACATAGTGGGCATACCTCCATGGACCTTGCCTCTGGGATACGACAATGCGGAGGAAAGGTATAGGATGGAGTAGAGATATATGGGAACTAGGATTAGCCATCCATGGATTTTTCCTACTGGTCCTATGAGTACTGGAGGAGAAACGTACACATAGGATTGTTACTTCATGGTGTGTATTTACTTTTCTACACTTGTTTTCTTCAGTATGCCCCTGGTCGTATGGGAGGCCTACGGGTGAGTGTGTTTTTTGTGTATGCTGACATTCTTATGGGGGATTGGTAGTGTTAGTTTATTTTTTGTATTTTATTACTTAATTATCATTACTATTTATACGAGAGATTTTCTTGCTATGTGGGGTATTTTTACAAGGTATTATTTGAATATTTTGTCTTTCCTTTACTCGAGGTTACCAGTATACCGTCCATGTTCTCTTCCTGTCTTCTATTTTACTCTTGATTAATTATTGTTATTATTCACATATATTGTTGTAAGGTTTTCGAGTACGTCCTTCCTTCTTGCATGAGAACCTATTGTCTGATTTAGCTAGCAAAGCCATGCCTCTCTGTTTACTTGATTCTTATCTAAGTAGCTAGCTTCTATGATGTACTATTTGCTTCTGTGACCGTACTTTGTTGTACCATTATTTACTGCTTTTATTATTGTTATATGCTCAGTGGCCCTTGAAGCCTACTAGGTGTAGGTTTCTTCGCAACTTGTACTCATACTACACTTGTTCCCTTAGTGCAAATCCGAGTAGTAGTGGCTAACGTTGATTGCAGTTTGCCATTCGTGCTGGTTGCTTATTATTTCAGAGATTCAAGGTGAGTTTGGCGTCCATCTATTCCTGCTTCTCTTCAGATTTGGATTGGTCTCTTTGTACTTTCAAAGATCCATTTATATTAGACTTTTGGTTTCATGTTCTGTTCTTAGAAGTTCTGTTTAGTTTCACTGATACTAGGTTTTGGGAATTTGTTGACTCTTTCTAATTCCTCTACACTAAGTATTTTTGCTTTCATTTATATTTTACTTGTGCATTCCTTTATTGATGTGGTAGCCCTTTGCTTTGACTTTGGGCTACAGGGTTGGTTCCCCTACTGGTGGTATAGTAGGTGTCATCATGATCTGAGAAGTCGGGTCGTGGAATGAGTAAGATTCAAAGACTAAAACAAATGCTTGAACCTAACAAATATGATTTTTACTTAAGATTTAAACCTTGAAAGAAGACTTATACTTTTTTAGCCTATTTCAGTATTTAGGCCATTGCCTAGATTTTCATCCCATTTTTATGTTATTTATTATGTTTTATGCATAAACTCTCATGCTAGTATATTTGATGACTTACCTATTTTGGATATGTTCTTTAATGACATGCAGATACAGGATTTACAGTCCAGTCTCGTGGTTAATAGATCATATACATTCAAAATAGCTTGATGAGCCCTCACTGCCTGGGCCAAGAGTTGTTCTTTATATATTTTTTATTCTTATTAGTTGATGTTGAGGACATTCTGTGGGTTTTCCCTGTAGTTACCCTAATTAATTAGAAGTTTCATACATAGAATCATATATGAGTAGTTTTCTCGTGTTTTGCCTATTTTGCGGTTTTCTTATGCTATTAGCTAGACTTATCTATTTTATGACATCCTTGGTAGTTTCATGATTATTTAAAATTGGTAAGTTATATGCTTAAGTGTATGAATATATGCATATACCAAGGGCTTTCTTGGGGTTCACTTCTAGACTCCTTACTTCGTATCGCATCCAGGGTGTAGCCTCGGGGTGTTATAAACTCGGTATCAGAGCTCATGGTTCAAGTGTCCCTAGGTATGTCCGAAACTAGATATAGTAGAGTCTACCTTATAGGAGTGTTACTTGACAAACTTATAATAGATTGGCTTACGAATGTCGAGGAAAAAATCTCACACTTAACCAATTCTAACCCCCCCCCCAAATCCTCACATAATCATAAAGTAGCAAAGAAAAGAAAAGAACGTAGTTCTTCTAATCTCTCAGTCTAGGTTTCTTCCAACCTTCAAGAAATATTCTCCAAAGGTCATAATCATTGGGATTTTCTCCCCTCCAGGTACGTAGTCTATTTGATTGAGGACTCCTTCCATCCCCATGTCCAAAACTAGTTTCTTACATATGTAAATTTATAAGGGTTTAGGGATAGGGATTTTAATATGTTGATTTCATGAATAATACTTCTTACTATATTTTAATGCTTTGTCTATGATTTATATGGATTTCGTAGTTCCCAAATGTGTCTAAGAATTTTCCCTAAGCTAACTTTCAAAGTTCATGAGTTTTTGTGAAAACACTTCAAATCTCATGATATAGTCTAAAGTGTTGGTTTTATGAACCCTAAAATAAAGATTTAAGTTTTAGTAACAAGATTTTCAAGTTCAAGAAACAAATTTCATTCGAGTACGTATATAGTTTCAAGTATGTTAATACACCAACGCGTAAACAAATTGGATGATAAACTTCATAAATTTTAATGGAAATTAGCATGACTTAACTTATTAAGCCCAAGGATTTCAATCAAGAACATTATGTTATTAATCTTGACATGATTTATTTTCCACAATTTTTTTTATGTATTATGAGATAAATATTTACATATTTTAGGAGTACGTAATACCAAGATGGGTATAAGTCCAAGATCACAGGCCCAAAAACTACGTTCCATTGTAGGATATTAGGGTGAATAAATACCCTTATAATGCCATTACTTAGTAGATCCAATTTAATTAGTTAAGTTGTATACCTGGTAGGCATAAAAAAACCCTCTCCAGCATGGGTTAGATGTTGTACTCCATGTTAGCTCACATGAATTATGTCGGTTAGTAGAAACTCCCCTTTTGTTCTGATTTAACTATTTTCAAATTACATTTATCACATCATGGCTTTTAAGATTAAAATTGTCATTTATAAACATGATACTACAATCTATTATATTAGCAGTTTATTAATTTATCCATGACTAATATTTGTGATGCACAGCTCTCAGTATACCTCTTAGGGTTTCAAGTAGTATATTAGCCTTCTAGGTTTGTGGCACATTTTTATTATAAGTTGACAATTTTCATGATTTCTAACTCAGAGTCATCATTATTTTCTTTAGCCTATAACATTATTATTAATACTATTATTATATATACATATATGTCCTTGTTTACCGGTATATTGATATATTGACCGTGTTTGCACTATATATTGACACATTGTAGATTCTCGAGTATAGGGTCAATGATCAATTGTCATACACTCAAAAGCTTCGAAGTTGCTAGTAACATATTTGTGAGTCTCCATATCCTGGGACCTTCCTATGGATTCAGTTCCAGACTTATGTTTTGCTTGGGTTTTCTAGTTCTTGTTAAAAGTTTTTTAGGGGCCTCTCCCTGCATCTCTTCAAATATTGTAATAGTGGTTTTTAGATATAGTTTTAGAGTGGTTCATGTTTTCCTTTCAATGTTTTGCATTTTGATCTTTACAATGACTTTTCTAGTTTTTAAATCTCCACTTAATAAGATTTATTGCATTTCTTTATTGTTTCCACTCAATTATGTCATGATTTTTGCATGACCTAAGGGTTATCTCAGAATCACTTGTGGATCTTGAGCACCATGTTACATCCACGTGGTAGCTCAGGGTGTAACAGGCTTGGTATTAGAGCACTAGGTTCAAGAATCCTATTATGTCTAAATATCTCTTTCAATAGAGTCTTCTTTACCGGTGTGAAGCGTGAAACACTTATAACAGAGAAGCTACCAAGCATTTAGGAAAAGTCTCACTTGGTTCATGTCTTCCTTTGTGTAGTGGAGTAGTCCTCTAATAAATTTATACAGATTCATGTTGTTCTCCAACTCTTATAACTATCCCTCATATTCGAGGTGTTATAAGCATCCCAATCCAGACTTTCATCACATCGGCTCTCATAAATAAAGCCATATAAAGGTTAAATTCCTCCTTGATGTTTGAGATTTTCCCACTTTTACAGCTACGTCTCTTATTTCTAACCTACATTTTTTCTATCATGAAACACTTTGTTCATCTAAGGTATTAGATTATGTACATTCATACCTATTCTTGAGTATCAGTGTAGATTATACCTTAAGTGGGAAGTATGTTTTAGAACACCATGACCCATATGGAGTGGAATATATTACATTCGGTCATGTGAAGTAGAAGATTAGAAAGTAAAAGTTGGCATAGTTAGAGGTTTATGTGTGTGGCTTGAGTTATGTTCTTATTCAGTAAGTAATAGGATGGTAAATCCTTGGATGTTCACTAAGGTGTAATGAGACTTGTATGGTATAGATCTGATGGTGGTAGGTATATATAAACTTAGTATGTCATGAAGATTTAGTATAGAACATGAGCAAGAGGTAGAATAGTCAAGAATAGATAGACTTAGGCTAAACATTATAGTTTTGATTGGTAGACCCTATAGAGTCCTTGATTCTATGAATCCCATTTAACTAGATAGGCACAAGATATAGATTAAGTGTAACAAGGTTGCGTATAAGATATGATTAGATAAAGTGTTTTGATGAGTTCAACTGCTTTACTCCCAGAGGAATAGTATTACATCACCTTGACTTGTGGGCTATCAACCTTTAATCCAAAACAGTAACAGAAAGATTTTGTTCTACCCATGCTACTGCTGAATGATAGGCTTGAATTGTAATTGATCACCACAGTGGGAAGAATAACAATTAGGGGAAGTTTTAGCATTTAGTGATTATATGACCCTACAAAGTGGTTGATTTTAGCTCAGTCTTTGAGGAGTGGCCTCAGACTCAAGAATTTCTTCTTTGAACTATGAGGGAGATAGTAATGTATAGAACTAAGTTGATTTTTATGACCCAACTATTGATCACTCCCAACATGTACTCGTAACCAGATAATTCCCCATTCTTTATTCTAGCGTACTCCCTATAATTCAGTCGAAGATGATATCTTATTTTGTTTAACATATTCATGTAATGCCCACATCTATTCTATTGTACATAACCCTTACGTAGGTTTCAGTCCATGTTCATTTCCTAGAATTGAAGGAAAATGATTCCAAAAACTATCTAGTCCTACTCATTACATAAAATTAGTAATAAGTTTATAGTATGATTCAGGTATCCAACTTACAACTTGCCTCATCTATGCAGTCTTACTTATAAACCCAATATCCACTTAGCATATGTTATTAGTTATGGAATTCTAGCATGATTTACAAATCCAACCTATATCGTATTCCTTTTATATAACCTACCTCATGATTTGGGTCCTCAGACCCTCAGGTGCCTCAATATTTAGTTACATAGCACTCATACTTGTGCCTTTCATATGTCAAAGTCCTATGGATTCGAACCTCATGAAGCCCAAGTGACTAGTGGAACCATGCCATGTCATGTATTACTCCAGATTGAAATCATCTTAAATAGATCATACTTATGATTAAATCTACTCTAGGCCCTGTCTACACCTATCTACGATATTGAATTATAGTTATGTCATGACTAGATTCAAGAAAGTCCTTTTTCAAGCATTATGTGTTCAACATACAAAGTACTCATGTCTATTGTCCTAAAACTTGCATATCCCCAAATCCAGTTTCAAGGTTTTAATAAAGATCATAATTGATATAATGGTACTCTTTTTAATAATAAAGATCAATTACAATTTCATGTTTAAGATCCAGAGTTGTAATTTTATCCATAACTTCTAACAGTACTCTTTTTAGTAGTGAAATTCATCTCCTATTTCATATTTAAGATCCAGAGTTGGAATTTTATCCATAACTTTTACAGTACATGCCCATACCTTATTTTCCTTCGCTGATTACATGAATAAGGTTGAAGATGGTAGTGAAAAGAGATATATGAATAAAAATCTATGATGCGAGACAATGTACACTCAGTTAATAGTGGCTCTAGTGTGCTTATGTCACCTAAGTGTTATGTTTTGGTGAAGTATGGATAAATTCCAATGATGTGTAATGGGTAGATGAGATAGTGATTTAAGTGGTGTTAAGAAGATCCCTATAAATTTTTAGCTTCAAGGAAGCTAGTGATAAAACATAGTTGTAAAATTGAATGTCATGTTGGTAAGTGTATGAATGATTTCATTATATGGTTACTGACTTATCCAAGGGAGAAGAAGTAACGCTCTTGTGGATATATAATTTGATACTTATCATGGCTTAGACCAGTAACGTTATATTACAAATAGTACATTGTACCTTAAGGTTAGGCTTGAACAAAATAAGATAATGTAGCTATACTTAGACCTTATTAGTTTTGATTAGTATATCCTCACGAGAACTTCAAGTTGTAGCAAGTGAAGTGTAGTGTTTCAGGAGAAGAAATATGTTTAGGAAGTGTTGTTAGTCTTTAAAGTTAACATTTTTATTACTTGAGGCATCATAGTCCTATATATTTCTCATGTTCCATGTTACGCAAATCCTTACAGCCCAACAAATTAGTCCAGAAATCAGACAGACAAACTCAAATTTTTTTCTTATTTTCTCCTAGTTTTACTCACCTAAGTTTTATGTCTATGCACATTCCATATGACTCATTTGGTGCAATCATGTTACATGTACTCGTGTTGAATCTGTTCTAGTCATGATAGATGCCCAGTTTCAAAAATCACTTTCATGATTAGTGGTTTTACATTTCAAGCCCAATCATATCCTTTATTTGTGGAAGGATAGAAAGTACCCATATCTATCTGGCTTAGCTCAGAGATAGTGCCAGATAACTAAGTTTCCCCCTAGTTATACCCTTTATGCTTATGTCCCATGTCAAATCAGCTCAGGTTTGAACAAGGCTTATGTACAAGCCCATGCGTTCTGTAATTTATGAG
>JBDJHY010464345.1:0-17743 GCA_039654485.1 Withania somnifera | reverse complement strand
GAGCCTGAATAAGATATCTAAGATATTCAGACCATGTTAGTATTTCTTTCCATAAAAGAACCTATGACTCAAACTCTAAATCATTTCCCTTAGTTTATAAGAAAGTTCCTTTAGAGGAAGAAGTATAAGGCAATGAATTCCATCTTAAAAACTTTGATTTTATGATCTCATGCCTTCAGAATATCCATGCTATTGTTCTTGTCTGACAAATCATGCTCATGCACCCTTTTTTTAGACAAATAAAGTCCTCCGTGATTGAACAAACTAGTTGAAAAGTAGCCCCAAACATATTAAAATTGTATGCCCAGATTCAACCTAGCTCAACCAGTTGTTTCCAGTTATATCACTTTCTTGAACTCATGTGACCCCTTAAGTTGATACAAGTCCTCATACAGTACAATGTTCCATCTCAATTATTCACAAGTCTTAGCCTATGCATTCTCACCAGAGTTATTCAGTCACATCCAAAATCTATTAGATCAGTTAGTGTAATATTCATGTTAATTTTGTTAGCTTAATTAGTGTCATGTACATGATCAAAATCTATTTAGTCAGCCTTATCCTGTTTCCGATGTCTATATTTATGTCAAGATATTCATGTTCAGTCATGCTTAACTCCAGTTCAATAAATAGTCTCGTGTCAGTTAATTTAAAACTCTATATCTAATTTCATATCTTAGTCTTTCACATATTCCATCCTTGACCCTAGATTGAGGACAAATGGTCCCAAGGGGGATATAATGCAACACGCCAAAAAATTAGCTAGAGATTAGATCATCTTTTGCATGTCTTACAATTACACCATGAAGCTTAATATGACCTAGGTAGTTATATCCTACCAAAAAAGTATAATGGTTTTGCTATATATTTTTAAAAGTATACAGAGTCTACTTTCCAATGCAATAAACCATGGGTTAATTCAAGTCCAGAGTAGAAGTTATGACCTTTTTTCTGAGGCCCTGTTGTGCTTTGATTTTTCCTTTTGATTCTAGTGTATGATGATGTTTTAATGTGCGAATTGATGTTATTTCTATTATTTGTAAGGTTAGAAACATAGTTCTCAATCCTGTATGTTTATACGTATTTTAGATTCTCAGAAACCTCCTAATGTGTCACTCTAGAAAATTCGGCGCGCTAGGAAACGTGATATGCTTAAAAAGAAAATTCTCAGAATTTATTTACCAAGGATAAACATGATAGGATCCATGTAATATTTGGATAGTAAGAATGATAGAAGTCATGTCACGATTGTCAAGAAATGGTGGTAGGAGCCGTGACATAGCTAGTACCGCGCCCAAGGTATTTCTCTACATAATTTTCCCCCATTTTTGCAAGATTAATTCTGACATTTCTCTTACTCATCCCAAGTTAAACTATGTTATTTTGGGACCCCCTAAGGTACTTGATTATGTAGGTATTAATGTAATTTCTGACATACCGTTAAATCCCCAAATTTAACCAACTCTAACCCCTTCCCCCTATTCCTCAGATAATCATAAAGTAGTAAGGAAAAGAAAAGAATGTAGTTCTTCAAATCTCTCAACCTAGGGTTAATATTCAAGAAATCTTCTCTAAAGGTCAACATCTCTAGAGATTTCTTTCGAACAGGTACACATGCTATTCAATAGAGGGCTACTTCCGTCCCCATGTCAAAAACTAGTTTCTTAGATATGTAAATTTACAAGGGATCAGGGCTAGTGATTTTATTCTGTTGATTTCATGAATCATATTTCTTAGTATGTTTTAATTCTTTATTAATTATTTATATGGAATTTATAGTTCCCACGTATGTGTAAGAATTTTCATAAACTAATCTTTAAAATTTCATGAATTTTTGTGAAAAATCGTCAAACCTTTATATCTCATCATATAGTTTAAAGTATTAGTTTTATGAACCCTAAGATAAAGATTTAAGTTTTTGTAACAATATTCTCAAGTTCAAGACATAGTTTTCAGTCAAGTAAATATAGTCTCAAGATGTTAATACACCAAGGCGTAATGAAATTGGATCATAAACTTCATTAGTTTTAATGGAAATTAGCATGACTTAGCTTATTAAACCCAAGGATTTCAATCTAGAACATTATGTTCTAAATCTTGACATACTTTATTTTCCACAGAATTTTTTATGTATTATGAGATAAATCTTTACATGTTTTGGGAGGAGTGTATAGTACCGAGATGGTTGTGAGTCAAAGATTACATGCCCAAAACTCTTTGTTATTGTAGGATATAGGGTGAATAGATGCCCTTGTAGCCCCAACTCTTAGTGCATCCACTTTTTTTGGTTAAGTGCCATACCTAGAAACTATAGAACAACCTCCCCAATGTGGGTTTGACATCGGGAGTCTATATTAGCTCAAATGGATTATGTCGATTAGTAAAAAATCCTTTTTTTGTTCTGATTAACTATTTTCATATATGCTTATCACATCAAGGCTTTTCAGATTAAAAATGTCATTCATAAACATGATACTGCAGCTATTAGATTTCAGCAGCGTACACCTTTATGACTTTAGCCATGACTAATATTTTTAATGCACATCTTTGAATATACCTCTTATGGTTTTAAATATTATATTCAGCCTTCCATGTTTATTGAGTGTTTTATTATAACGTTACAGTTTTCATAATTTCAAACTCGGTGTTAGCCTTAGTTTCTTTAGCCTACAACATTATTATTAATACTATTATTATATATACATATATGTGCTTGTGTACTAGTATATCCATAGACTGACTACATTGCGCTATGTATTCTCACCATGTAGATTCCGGAGCACAGAGTAGGGATCAACTTTCAGACGCCTGATAGTTTCGAAGTTGATAGTAACAGTTTGGTAAGTATCCATCCTATGGTTTCAGTTCTATACTTATGTTTTTCTTCAATTTTCTAGTTCCAGAGTTTCCTAGGAGCCTATCTATGCATCTCTTTAGAGATTGTATAGTAGTTTTCAAACATAGTTCCAGAGCTTGTTCATGTTTTTCTTACATCGTTTTCCATTTTTGGCTTTAACGTGACTTTTTCTAGTTTATATGTTCCCTTAATTAGATTTATCATTTTTTATTGCTTTCGCTCATATATGCCATGAAGTTGAATTTATGCATAATCCAAGGGTTAGTAGGGTCACTTATGGCACTCTAGCACCATATTACGTCTAGGGGGTAGGTCGGTGTGTGAAATCTAACCGCCACTCGTTATTGAAGAAAAGTAAGAGGAAAGAGAAGAGGTTGGAGAGCAGCATCCGTTAGTGGGAGATATCAGTTAGTTGATCACTTTAGGGATATATCTAAGTCCTTTTCTCGGCAGAGAAGGTTGTTCAGCAGATGTAGGAGAAAATACAACACCAGTACTTGGGGATATAACTCCACCTCATCATTCAACAGAGGAAATCCAGAAGGTGTTATTCTTTATGAGTAGCCTTTCTGGTACAATATGGCACTATTAGTAGCTGCAATGCAAAATTTTGGGGTATAACATGCTGTTATGGTAGCTCCTCGGATGGATGAGGCTTTAGAGACTAATATCTTTCCATGATAGGTGATTATACTGAAGAAGATCAAAATTATAATGATCTATTATACATTTTATTGAAATAAAGATGTTTGTATTACATGGTACAAAGTTTGAAGATGGTTATGAGTTCACAATAGATTGTTGTTACACCGTATAAACTTGTTCATGCGATTCTAGTCACCACCAGACTTAGTAGATAGATATCCAAGAATTTTCCTTGAAGTTATGGTGGAGATTCTTACTTTTTAGTGGGTGATAAGATGGTTATTTAACTTTCCAAGAGTGTAGGATCGAGATAGGATCATCCCTGCATGTTGGTATGTGAGTTTGAACACCTTTGAACCCCAAACATGTCATCCTTGGAAGTTTAGTGCATTGGAAAACGTGGAATGTTTGAGAAAAGTGTGAAGAAATGAGATTCTGAAGATGAACATGGAAACAAACATGTAATTTTCATAAACCAGTCATGGAACAAAACATTCCACATTTGGAATTCATCTAATATGACAACTATTCCATAGTTGGATCCATGTTTGGGCATAATTTTGCCTAAGTTGAGTCCCTTTATACAGGGTTAAATTGGTACTTTTCCCCAATGATTATATGACTTTTATACACATTTTCACTTCTCTAAGTGGTAAAATCTCTATACAGAACTCTATTTCCTAAATTACCCTCAACCCCAAACACTTAATCAAAATTAAAAGACTTAAAATTCAAAGAAATATAAAAGGAACTTAAGCGTATTCTCACAAACTCTATCAATGTAGGGTTCTCCAACCTTCAAGATTCTTCATCTTTGGAAATTTATTCCAACCAGGTACTTACGCTATTCAGTGGATTCTCCCTTTCATACTCACGTCCAAAACTATTTTCATGAATACTTACTAGAAATATTAAGGGATGGGGTTTACAGCCTTAAATTCATAAAATTTGTTTGTATTATGCTTTAAACATTAAATACACAATTTATGTGAGATTTTAGGATCCCCAAGCATGTGAACTAGTTTCCATTTTCATGGATTCTTATGAATAATTTATAAAGTTTTTATATCTCATGCTATAGGTTAAAGTGTTGGTTTTATGAAACACATAATCAATAAATTTCTAGTAACAAGATTTTCAAGCATGTTAATACAACAAAGTGTGACGAATTCAAATTTTAAACCTCATCAATTTTAATTTAATTTAGCATGCCTTAGCTTATTAAACCCAAGGGTTTTAGTCTAGAACATTATGTTATAAAACTTGACATAATTTATTTTTCATAGAAAGTTATAAGTATTATAAGCTAAGTATATAGGTTTTTGGAGGTGTATAGTACCGAGATGGGTGTGAGTTCAAGGGAGTTTACTTCAAAAATCACGCCACCATAGAATAGGGTAAATAAGTACCTTATAGTCCAAATTCTTAACTTAGTTGATCAATTTTAGTTATTTAATTTGTATACCTGGAAAGTGTAGAATAGCTCTCCCCAACGTGGGTTAGATGTTGGACACCATGTTATATCACATTGTTTATGTCGATTATTAAAACTATGTTTTTTCCTAGTGAGTTGTTTTCAAATTATGTTTATCATATCATGGATCTTATAGATTAAGGTGTCATTTTAAAACGTAATACTACAGCTTTATGAGAATTCAATGCTTTATGACTTGATGAACTTTTACATGATTAAGTTTTGTGATTTTCATTTTTTGAGTATAACTCATATAGTTTTAAGCATGATGCTTAGCTATTCAGATTTCTAACATGTTTTATAGAGCCATGACAATTTTCATAATCTCAACTCTCAGTGTCAACCTTATTTTTCTTTAATCCTGTATTATCATTATTAGTATTATTATTATATACTGACCGACATACTAGTATGTTCACTGTATTTACTGCGTTTATGTTGCATGTTTTTACTATCTAAATTTCAGTGTACAGGGTCAGAATTTCATCTATCATGCATTCAATAATTTTAAGCACTAGTAGCAGTGGTGATTCCTCTTCTTTCGGGGATAACTTTATCATGAGTTGTCAGATTTTTTTCCTTCTTATTTCATTTCAGTTTTCTTATTAAATTTAACTGAGGGGGGCTTCTCCCTATACCACTTGTTGACAATTTTAGATGGTTTTCAGACATAGATATAGAGCCATATCAGTATATCGGCGTTTTTCCTATTTACTCTATAAATTGATTCCCAGATTATTATATTATTTCCTTTAGTTAGTTTATCCAATCATAATATTTCTTCCGCATAGTTTATTCATGATTTATAGTATATGCATGAACAAGGGTTAGCTCAGGGTCACTTGTGAATCAAGAATGCTATGTTACTTCTAGGGGGTAACCTCAGGGTGTGAAAAATTTGGTATCAAGGAACTAGGTTCAAGTGTCCTAAGATGACTGAAAATCATAATCAGTAGAGACTTCCTATGGCTGTGACACTTTCAATAGAGAGGCTACAAGGCATTTAGGAAAAGTCTCCCCTCTTTAATGTTCTATATCCTATGATAGAGCCAAGTTCTATGTTTATTAATAATTCATGCCTAACACATTTAGAATATTCCTCAATATAGAAGAGGGATGCAAAAAAGGAACATGATCAATGCTAATACCCAAGATCAGCTCCTAGACTCCAATTCTTTTCATTGTTTAGCCTCAGCCTCAGAACAGTGATGTCTTCAATGTAGATTTCTATGATGCCATTAGATGGTTAATCTGGCTATGACTTCTTAAGCAAATTGATAGGTTTCAAATATTTATAACCCACCTAGAGGGGGAGAAAACCCTCAAAAAAATAAGGAGGACAAGAGAGACACACCCCGACATCCTTTTTGTATCCATTGTGGTAAGTTCCACCTAGGGGTTTGTCTTTGTAATGATCCTCTATATCTTTTTTATGATTTCTATGAGTTTTGAACAAAATTTCCTTCCCATAATTTCTGTATTCTAAATAAATTTAGATTTCATAGTTGGTTCGGGAAGAAATGAGTTTTTGGTAAGATTTTGAAAAGTTTGAGTTTCAAAGATTTAAAGTGAGAAATAAGGAATTCTAGGGGTCATTTGGAGTTTGAGACCTTGAAAATAAAATCTGTCAGTTCCATCAGCTCTAAAATGTCAACTTTAGGCTAGTAGCACCTTCGCATTCAGCTTAACCATTCATAGTGATTTTAAATTATTTGACCGGAAAAAGTTGAGCTTTAGGGGAAATGGTTGAATTTTTCAATATTTGGTCTTAGAGTGCTTGAATGGAAAATTTGATGGTTCTGCTGGATTCGAGAGGTGGAATTTTTCCTTGAATAAGGACTTTCATATTTTTTAGGCCGTAGGGGCAGTTTGGTCTTTTAAGTTAATATTGGTTTTAGTCCTTAGTCGAGTATAGGGTCATGGAGACCACATACGCACGATAAGATTATTCTGTTGAGTCTGAAATTTCAAAATTTGTGTGTTGCATATATGGCTTATTTGCAACGGATTCCAAGCGAATCTCGAGGATTCCTTCAGAGTTGTATGTTTTATGTTGAATTGCTGTCAAAAATAGCTTCAACTATTTTCATCTGAGCCTCTCTACATTCGTAGGGCTTGATTGAGATCACAGTGATCATGCCTTCATAGCCTCTGTATATGCGATCTTTATTCAGAATTCGCAATATCTTACTGGTAAACTATCTACAATTACAACCAAATGTCCGCAATTGAGATAGTCATTAAGCCATGTCCCCGTGTTTGCACCCAGGTGGCATAATTGCAGTGAGGTGACCATCTGGGTAGTGAGGTATTAAACAAAAAAGTTGATTTGTATTTCTCTTTTTGGTCAAAACCTACTCATTTTAGCAAGAAGAAGAAAAGAAATTTTCAAGTATATCACAAGTTTATGTTTTGAAACACAATTCCATTGATTACTATTAATTGATTCATGGTTTTAACCTTAGATTTAAAGGGTTTGAAGATGAAAAAGGGGGATTTTTAACACGAATTCGAAAATGGATAAATTGTTATTTTGAGTCACGAAATGGAATGGGTATTTGATAAAACTTGATAATTAGATTCCCAAGTATCAGATAACATATTTTTGCAATAAAAATTCAGGCTTCGAAATTGTGGGCTAGGGGTGATTTTTGAATAAAATGTTGAGTACCAACATATGGGTATTGATTGTTGTCATGTTATATGTGCAATATGTTTATGAATAGATTTTTCTCGTATGGAGGCTCTATGGAATGACAAGGCTCATGATTTATAGATTTTCCTCAACTTTAAGGCAAGTTGAGGTTTTATGGTTTTTAATAAAGTGTTGGTGTAAATTTTTGATTTGTTGACTGTAATGGAAGAAATGGGAAGACTGGGGTAGTCATTTAAATGTGAATTGATAAGTATTATTGGATACTAATATCAAACATGTCGGATTAAAATAAGAAACTTGTGATAATGTAATTTCGTGAACTTTGGTGAGTTTTATACTTGAGATTGATAATTGAAATACTTGACTTGTCTTTCATGAATAAGTGGTACTCTGGAATAGTATTTGAACTTGTATATGTTCTCAGTTGATGATGATTGGTGTTTTTTTGGGACTCCTCTCCATGGTTTGAGACATAACTTGATGTCCATATTATTGATGCCCTAAAATGAATTGATTGTGTTGGACTAAATGTAATGACATTTAGCGGCTAAAATGATATAAATGAATTATGAAACCATACACTTGATTAGGATTAAAAATTTCCTTGAATTGGCTATTATAATTGCAAATGATATTATAGTGATAATGTTGGGGCATAATAATACACATGTTGAAATTTCCCTTGATGAATTACTTATACCATGATAAGTAATGAGAGATTTTAAAGATCCTTGAGGCTAATTTGAAATAGAAAAGAGTTACTTTATTGTATTGTGAATAGTTAGATTGATTCATGTAGTGGTATATGACACCTTAGAGAAAAATTCGGTGTTTAAATACATATTTGATGTGGAAAATACTATTAGTAAACTATTGTAACATTGTAATTGAAATTGATCACTTGTGGGGTTATACATGAAATAGAGATATAGATTAGGCTTGAATTATAGGGGAATTAAGGTCACTTTATCTCATTGTTTATGTTGAGGTCATCAGTCCCAGTTTGCCTTATTGATTTTGCATGATTCCCGTTAAACTTGGTATTGTGGAACCATATTATTTGAAGTATGGTAACTTTCTCACCTTTTGTTATTGTTATTTGAAGTCTGGTAAGTTGCTTACTCTATTCTTGCCAATATTTAAAGTATGGTAACTTGTTCACACTAGTTCCTATTTATTACAAGTGTGGTAACTCTTTTGTGCGATCAAATTTTCCATATAAGTAAGGTAACCTGCTCACACTAAGTAATTACTAAGGTAAGTGTAGTAACTTGTTCACACTAATGATGTTTTCTCTGTAATTATGGTAACTTGCTCACTTTTACTATTTATTACCTTAAGTATGGTAACTTGTTCAATATGTTGATATTTGTTGTGGTAACCTACTCATAACATGATTTTTGCTTATACCTTGTATATATTGAGAACTTTTTGGAACTTGGGATTATTGATACTTGTTGACATCTTGATGGTGTAGATGGAAAAAGGGAAATAATCAAAGATTCTATGTAACATGATATTTCTAGATATTGGTCGGGCTGTTGTATTAGATTATAAACTTTTGGTAGATTGTTGTATATAAAATGTTTGCAGGTAGTAGTATCACAGAGTTGGCTAGCTGTCAGGAGTTCAACTTATAGTTAGTCCAGTCGAGGATGCTTTTGAGTACCGTGGTTTTTGTACTCACTCCTTGCTTTTCTACACTCTTGTGCAGGTTCAGGGCCTAGGACTTCGTGATCAGTGTTCGACTTCAATTCCAGGGAATTATTAGATTATTTGGAGGTAGTTGATAGTCTCATCCTCAGTTACCTAAGAGCTCTTTTATTCCATTTATCTTAATGATCTGTTTACTTACTAAATACTTCTTCGAGACTATGTATTATTGTATAAACTCAAATAGTGGCTTGTCTACAACAGAAAACTAGTTTTGGGAATTTAGTAATTATTTTCCACTTTAAATTATGTATTTCCCTTATTATTTATGGTTACTTCCATATTGGAACAACTTGGTTATTTTTCCTTGCTAGTTTGGCTGACCTATAGTTGAGGGAAAGATAAGGGCCATCATGATCCCTTTTTGGGTCGAGACAAGTTGGTATCAAATCTCTAGGTTCATCTTTCCTACTATACAAAAGCCAAGTTTAGTAAAGTCTCATTGATCGGCGCAAAGATGTATGTTACTTATCCTGTAGAGGCTATGGAACCTAGGTAAAACTCAGTTTCTTGATTCTTTATCATGTGCCCTTGGTTTGAACTAACTCTAAGCACTACATTCCATTATCTTATCCATAAATTGCACATTTCCAGTCAAGGTGTCATCGTGTGGTTTTAGTGCAAGACTTGGTACTAATAAGGAAGTGTAGACTAATAAAACGAATGTATGACCAGAGCTGAACTATTTGATAATTCATAAGGGTAGGTGGTATGTCTAAGGTTTTGAGGTGTTCAAATTATTTCTTGGATTAAAGTTGAAGATTCAAAGTCCTAGAAGCATCTCTTGAGCAGTAACAGATGAGAAACGTGAGAGAAGAAGAAGATATATGTGGGTTCCTAGTTTAGAGTTGGAGTTTTGTATAGGTTTCAATGTTTGAGTTCATAAGTTAATAATATAAATTGAGATGGTTAAGCATCGACTATCACAGTTAGTTGTATATACATTTGGTGATGAATAGATGTATATGTTTATGGTATAAGACATTTGTGGAATAATTAGGAATCCACTCTATGAGTTAGCATAAGTGTGTGATTATTCGAGATATTATTGAAGTATGGTATTTGAGGGCTTGTATGGATTTGATATTGAATTCTAATTTGGTAACTTAAGAACGGCGAGAAGTACTATTAGAGTAGAGTAATGAAAGCATGGTAGTCCATAAACCGCAGAGAGAAGCAATATGTATTCTCTAGATTTTGGTACTAATGACAGTCTTGTGATGTATGAGCGAGGGGTCGATAATGCCATTCATTATTTTAGGTAGGACCGAGGTAGAGGCTCCTGGTTCAATAATTACAGGTATGTCTTCTAGTTGCCTTTGATTTGTTTGATGCGATTGATCTAGGATCTATTATCTCCCATATATTTGCGTACCTTTCTTTTGGTCAGGTTATACATCTAAATTTCTGATTGCATCTATTCACGTGTCTACCTTATGAGTAAATTCTTTAGTGGTGGATTAGGTGTACCGATAATATGTTGATACTTTATTAAATCATGGTGCATAGTTAGACTTGACCTTTTGGATACATGTTTTGATGAACGATTGGGACTTATTATTTGCACTAATTTAGAGCTAGTGCTAGGTTTATTTTTATTATTTTATTATATAGCTCTAATAAACCCAAGAGGAGTCGAAAGACTAGTTAGAAGGTATGTCGAGAGAGAGTTGGTGGTGTTATGATCTTTAAATAGCATTGTATTTTGATTTATTCAAAGGACTATGGAAATAAAATGGGTTATAATGGATTTAGTATATTTGGAACTATGTTTATGACTATACTAGGCATTGGGTACAAATAGAGTTCAAAGTTATGGAGGTAAAATAATTGGACTTTAGTACTGGGCTCTAGAGACACTGTGTTATGTGTAAGTCAGAAAGAGATTTTAACAGTTGAGATGAAGGAGCGGCATCACGAATGAGATATTATCATGGAAGTAATTTGTGTGGTTCTATGATGGGTATCCTAGAGATGATATTGATCGGTTTTAGATGATTTCCCAAGAGGTTATTTACATTGAGACTTGTATGCCTTTTGAGGTAGGAATCTCTACTTTCCCAGTTATGTGATCACTCAGGCCATAATGGCTACTTTGTTGGTCGAGTATATCTTTGAGGGGTTTTGATTCATCAGTATTGCTGGTATGTTAGAAATCGTACAATGTACTATTTACCTTCTTGCTAAATAGATGAGGCAATGTCAGATATCTCGATCTCACTGTCAGAGATAGCAGCACTTTTTTTGAGGATTATATGCATGACTTAGGATTATTTCAACATTAATTGATTGCAGATACGTCTACTTAAGGGGTTGTATATATTGTCTCCCTTGGGATATGGTTATCTACGGGTTTCTTCTATGGGCTAGATCTGTTCAGTACTCATAGTTGGTTCGTAGTAGTGGATCAATTACATCAATATTTTGGGTTTCCATGGCAATTCTTGAAGTGTAGAATAGTCTAACTGTGATAAAGTATGACCAAGGATGTTGTCAACTTCGAGCAACACTAGTTTTCTGTTGTCCTTAGTGGGTTTAACATTTTCATGGGAGTAGTGAAACATAAGAGGTGTTGATCCTTCCCTTTAGTGTTGATATTCGGTGTGTCATGGACATAGTCTGTTATTGATTGGACATGGTTCTATTTTCCCTCTATGTGTTAGTATTCTCACTGTTATTTTTTAGGTAATGGATAGATTTTTGTGTTTCCAATGGTGTTGCTACTTATTGGGTGGATTCCTAATGATGGATCGGGTGAACCGATCCTATGATATGATCTTATCAAGGGCTAGTAATCGAGTGGTATTATTCCTTCCGAGTGTGATATACTTGATAAGGTAGTAGGAAGTGAAAAGACCTTCTAGAAATTTATGAGAGGTAACTTATAGAGGCCAGTGCGGGCACTGACAGTTGTACAGGATAACTTCCAGAGTTGAACTTCTTATATCATTCTTTGGATCATGATTAGATCAATTTGAAGATATTTATTTTATTCTTGGAAGATTGAGTTAGCTACTGTTACAACCTTAGTATGTGGGATTAGGGTATCCCTGATGTGGCGCTCGTTATTCAGTTAGACATTGTGGTCAGTAGTTATGCTTTGAAACTCTATTCTGATTACTTCTCTGGGTTATGCATGGGTTTCTTTCTAGTTGCCTTTGTTAGTAAGTGTTTGATTGGCATATATAGTTCTAGTGGGTAGTGGAATTCTTGTGGAATCATCATTTTAGTGACTAAGGGTGATATGGGTTATCTATGGGATGCAATAAAAAGATAGTGGTCAGTACGCTTGGGTCTTAAGCCCAGCGTCATGAGAAGTTTTGATTGATTAATGTGAAGGAAAAAGTTTTTTGCGTAGATCATTCATTTTGGCAGGTTAGTGGGTTTATGATTGAGTCTCAGTTTCACCCTAGTTTAAGTATTGTTATTTCAAAAAATTTTGTTAAGGTGAGAAGAAAAGTCCATTTGATGATAGCATGGTGGATTAGAGATTTCTAGCTCGGTTATCATGGAGGTGTGGTAGTAGACTTGTTTTGTGAAGTTGGTTGCAATTGACTACCCTTGATATGTTAATTTTCAATTTTGACTAAAGCATTCAGACTTATGTTGTACTGTGGTAGGGACAATTTTAGGAGCTTACTTGAGGAACGATGATAGGTTATGTAAGTTATGCTACAGGCTAGGATTGACCAAGTCTTCACTCATCTCTTATGTTAAAGAAACAATATGGTTTTAGTAGTGGATGTTGTAATGATCCTCCAAGTCATTTTTTTTATTTTTGCCAACTTTGACCATTTTCCCCTTTTCACAATTTCTTTATGCCAAATAAACTTTAATTTCATGATTGTATGAGGACAGAATGAGTTTTTGATAAGATTTTTAAAATTTTGAGTTTTAAAGCTTTGAAGTGAGAAATAAGGAACTCTAGGGGTCATTTAGAATTTGGGACCTCAAAATTAAAATCTGTCAGTTCCATCAGCTCGGGAATGTTTACTTTGTGCTATAGCACCTTCAAATTCAGTTGTAACCCATTCATGGAGATTTAAAATGATTTGATAAGATAAAGTTGCGTTTTAAGGAAAATGGGTGACTTTGGTCAACGTTCGATCTTAGAGTGATTGGATGGAAAATTCGTTGGTTCTGTTGGATTTGGGAGGTGGAACATGGCCTAGAATGAGGTCTTTCATATTTTTCGTAGGCCCCGAGGGAATTTTGGTCGAGTTAAAGTTGGATTTTAGTCCTTAAATGAATATCGGATCATGGAGACCTCATATGTGTGATTTGATGGTTCCATTGATCTAGAACATCAAAGTTAGTGTGTTTGCATATATGCTCTACTTTCACGAGATTCCAAATGAGTCCCAAGGATCCCTTAGGAGTTGTATGTTTTATGTTGAATTGTTTAAAAAACAGCTTCCGCTGCTGTCAACTGAGCCTCTTTGCGCTCATGGGGATTGACCACGATCGAGGTGGTCAATCCCGTGTAGCCTCTGTGTCTGTGATCCTTATTCTGCGTTCATTATGCCTTACTGTTTAACCCTGCTCAATCGTGACTAAGGATCAGCGATCACAGTGAGGAGAGCACCTGGGCAATAGGTCTTGAACCTGAAATGATTCTTTGTATTTCACATTTTGTTCAAAACCTTATATTTGAAGGTCTTGAAGATAAAAATGCAGATTCTAACATGAGCTTGAAAATAGATAAATTATGATTTTGAGCCAGATTGGGTTTTTCATAAAACATGATAATTAGATTCCTAAGTATCGGATAACATATTTTTGCATTAAAAATCGGTCTTCGATATTGTGGAATCGGGTGAATTTTTAATAAATTATTAAATACCAACTTATGGTATTGATTTTTATTATTTCTTGTGTGTGATATTTTATGAAGATTTTACTCGTGTGGAGAGTCCATGGAAGGGCAAGGCTCATGATTTGTAGATTTTCCCAGCTTTATGATAAGTTGAGGTTTTATGGTTTTCTATAGAGTGTTTGTGTGAATTCATGATTTATGATTGTAATGGGAAGAACTGGAAGGTTGGGTAGTTGTTTAAATGTGAAATGATACGGATTATTTTTGCTACTAATATCAAACATTCGAGATTAAAATAAGAACTTTGTGATAATGTGATTTCGTGAAGTTTGTTGAGTTGTATACATGAGCTTAATAATTGCAATACTTAACTTGGCTTTCATGAATGAGTGGTACTTTGTGATAGTAATTGGTCTTATATATGTTCTCAGTTGATGATAATTGATGTTTATTTGGGATTCCTCACCACGACTTGAGGCATAACTTGATTTCCATATTATGATGCCCTAAACTGATTTGATTGTGTTGGGATGGATTTGTATAGATATTGCCCATAATGACTTGGTAAAAACTTCAAAAAATATAAATGCCATGCCATTTAGGGGATAAAATGATATAACTGAATTGTGGAGCAATACACTTGATTAGAATTACAAAGTTCCTTGAATTGGCTAATATAATTGAAAATGATATTATAGTGAAGGTGTTGGGTACTAATTATACACTTGTTGAAGTTTCCCTTGATGAATTATTGATACTATGATAAGAAAAGAGAGATTGTGAAGCCCATTGAGGCTAATTTGAAATAGAAAAGAGATACTTGATTGTGTTTTAAATTGTTAGATTGACTCATGTAGTGGTATATGGTGCTTTGGTGAAACATTTGGGGTCTAATTACATATTCGATATGGAAAATGCTCTTGATAAACTATTGGTAACCTTGTAATTGAAATTGGTTACTTGTGGAGTTAGCCATGAAATGGAGATATTTATTAGGCTTGAATTATGGGGGATTAAGGTTACTTTATCTTATTGTTTATGTTGCGGTCTTCATCCCCTATTTTCCTTGTTAATTTGGTGTGGTTCTTGTTGAACTTGTTGTAGCTATACCATATTATTTGAGATACGGTAACTTTGTCACACTATTGTTGACAATATTTAAAGTGTCGTAACTCATTCACACTACTTCCTATTTAATACAAGTGTGGTAACTCGTTCACACTACTTCTTATTTATTACAAGTGTGTAACTCGTTCACACCATCAAATCCCATAATTTTGGTAACCACTCACACTACACAATTATTAAGGTAAATGTGGTAACTTGTTCACATTAATGATGTTTTACTTGTACGTGATAACTTGTTACTTTGTTTCTATTTATTAACTTATGTGTGGTAACTTGTTCACTCTATTGATATTTGTTATGGTAACTGCTTTTAACATGATTTCTGCTTATACTTTGGTCATATTGGGAACTTGTGGAAACTTGGGATTATCAATATTTGTTGCCATCCTGACGGTGGTTTTAAATGAAAAAATAGAAATAATCAGAGATTATTTTTAATAGATATTTCTAGATATTGGATGAGTTGTTGTATTAGATTATAAACTATTGTTGGGATATTGAATATAAAGATTTTCAGGTAGTAGTATCGGAGGGTTGGTTAGCTGTAAAGAGTTCCAATTACTTTATAGTTAGTCCAGTTGAGGATTCTTCTGAGTACTGTGGTTTTTGTACTCCTTGCTTTTTTGCACTCTTGTGCAGGTTTAAGGCATAGGACTTCGTGATCAGTTTTCAACTTTAGTGCCAGGGAAACATTAGAGCATTTGGAGGTAGCTGATATTCTCATCCTCGGTTACTAAAGAGCTCTTTTATTCCATTTACCTTACTGATATCTTTAGCTACTTAAGACTGCTTTGATACTATGTATTATTATATAAACTCCAATAGTGTCTTGTATACAGTGGCAACTTGGTTTTGGGAATTTTAAAATGGTTTTTTGCTTAAATTATGTATTTTCCTTATTTTTTTGGTTACTTCCGTAATAGAACAATTTGGTTGTCGTGACTTTCTTCACCAAAAGGAAGGTTGTTATGGTTGTGAATAAGTACCTGTGGAGAAATTGCCCTCGCGTAGGAAGAGATACAATGGTGGTCATCACCAAGATCGATTCCTTGGGTCTTCCATCTAGTTGATTCAAAATGTTCTCCCAAAGTCAAATCAGGTATATTCTTAGATCCTTACCCTGTGTGTATCTGTATCCCCTTAGGTACCCATTCTTTCTTGGTTATGTGTCATATTATCTTATATAGAATAGTAGGGGAGGAGTATGTTCTAGAATATTGTGAGGTAGAACCTTATGTGGTATAATGAGCTTTAATTCAAGCATGCAAAATCAGAGAATTAGGAAGTAAAAGTGGGCATAGTTAGCTATAAATTTTTTTAACCAGAGTTGTATGCCTGTTCAATAAGTAATCACATGGTAAATCCTTAAGTTTTGACTAAGATGCGAGGATACTTGTGCAGTATAAATTTCATGGTGGTATGTAGATATCAATTCAGTATTTCAAGAAGATTAAGTATAGAACATGAGCAAGAGATAAAATAGTCAGGACCAGGAAAATTTAGGCTACACTCTCTGGTTTTAATGAGGTTATAAACCCAGTGTAAACAAATGAGAAATAAGATTAGACTAAGTGCAATAAGATTGTGTGTAAGATATGACCAAATAAAGTATTTCAATGAGTTTAGTTGTTTTGTTTTTTCTCTCAGAGGACTAGTATTACATTTCCTTGACTTATGGTCTAGAAACCTTTAGGCCTGAGAAGTAATAAAAAAAATTGTGTTCTACCCATGTTAGTAATTAATGTTAGTCTTGAATTGCAAATATAGTCATACAGAGAAAAATAAAAGTTTAAGAGAGCAGAGTGGTTGATGTTAGCTCATCCTTTAGGAGAATCCCTCAGACATAGAATTTTAATATTTAGACCTGAGTGGGAGATAGTAAGGTGTAAAAACAAGTTGAGTAATGTGACTCAACCATTGAGCAGTCCTAGCACATATCTATGAATAGACCGTTATCCATTCTTACACCAGTGTACACTCTGTACTTCTATCATAGATGATATTTTTATTTTGTCTTACATATTCATGACATTCCCCTATCTATTATATAGTCCATACCCCTAATGTATATTCAAATCCCTGTTCAATTGCTATAATTAAAGGACAATAATTCCAGACAGTGAGCTCATTCCTACTCATGACTCAAAATATTCAACTAACCTACAAAAGCAATTCTAAGTTTTCAATATGATACAAGTATCGAGCTTACACCAAACACAAGCTATGCAGTCTTACTCAAGACCCCGATATATAGTGTAATGACCCTCATGGTAATTTATGATAAATACACAATGAATTGCATTCTACAGTGTTTTGGTAGTTTCCCTAAGTAATTTATGACTTACTGGGATTGACAGTTCAGATCCCTGGCGACTCGGGTCAAGAAATATCTCAAATTCCCTATTTTAGAGCCTAAAACTAAGTACTCATTGACCAAAGTCAACTTTCCTTCAA
>JBDJHY010464235.1:3889-17527 GCA_039654485.1 Withania somnifera | reverse complement strand
AATGTACATAGGACTGGTTACTTCATGGTGTGTATTTACTTTTCTTCACTAGTTTTCTTCAGTGTACCCTTGGTTGTATAGGAGGTCTACAGGTGAGCTTGTTTTCTATGTACGTTTCCATTCTTTTGGAAATTTGGTAGTGTTAATTCACTTTTGATATTTACTGCTTAATTATCATTATTGTTTATATGCAATGTTGTCTTGCTATTTGGGATATTAATGTGAGGTGTCATTTGATTGTTCCTTCCTTTCTTACTTGAGGTTACCCATATACTGTCCATGCTCTTTGTTTGTATATTCTTTCTTTTGTTGAGATCCTGTTATGTGATTTAGATAGCAAACCCTGTCTATCTATTTACTCTCTTCCTAGCTGAGTAGCTAGCTTCTATGATGTGCTATTTTCTTTTGTGACCATACTTTCTTGTATTCTGTTATTTACTACTTTTATGATTGTTATGTACCTAGTAGGCCCTCGAAGCCTATTGGGTATGAGTTGCTTCAACGACTTATACTCATACTACACTTGTTCCCATATTGTAGATCCGAGTACTAGTGCTTGACATTGATTTAGAGATTGCTATTCATGCCTACTTGCCGATACTTCCAGAGATATAGGGTGAGCATGATGTCTATCTGTTCATTCTCTCTCTTCAGATTAGACTTGTCTCTATTGTAGTTTTTAGAGACATAGTTTTATTAGATTACACTCTATACTTAGAGGCTCTATTTTATTTACTCTGATATTGAGTTTTGGGAGTTTGTTGATTCTGTTATTAAATTGCTCTATTTTGTCATATTCCTTTTCCTTTATAAGTTTTGATTACACTTGTTCTTTTGGCTATTGTTTATGGTAGCCCTCTGCTTTGGGCTATAGGGTTGGTTCTCTTATTGGTTGGATAGTAGGTGCCATCATGCTCTGAGAAATTGGGTCGTGATAGGAATAAGAAGCACGAAAGCCTCCAGGGCTACAAGTGGGATTTCCCAAAAGGGCGATGGACTTAGAAGAAGAGGCGAGTCTTCCTTTTAACATGCATATAGGGTGACCCACCTGCATGATGGTTGATGTTAGTGACCCTTCGCTGATTCAGACATCACACTTGGAAGCTTATATTTTGTAATAGTTTTAGGATTTAGTATAAATATGTATTTTATTCATTATCGTCCGTAGTTGTTGAATGATGTGTTGAATAAATGGTAAAGCTTATTCCCTTGTTGGGTTTTCTCTTGTGGGAGACTGGGGATTTGAAAGCTTGGTTCAAGCCTCAGTGATCCGTGTTTGATAGGTAGGCTTGCTTGGGTCACCAATTCCCTTGATGGCCTGCTTTATATAATTAGGTTCTCTTAGTATTCGTATGTTAGAGGTCCTTATGTATAATATACATTTGCGTTGTTAAGAACTACATAGTTAGGTGTATTCTCATTTGAGTTTTTTTACTTTCTTAAATTTGGAACATGAGGTCTTAGATTTTAATATACTCTTTGGTTCCTTATGGTTTTTGTGTTCTTATTGAACTCTGGGAATTATTGATATTTGATTCATAAATAGGAGGCTTTGGGTTTATATACCCATATTTTACTATTGGAAGCACATATTAGTGATATTCCACATATCTTGTATATTTTCTTAATTTGTACATGTTGTCTGTATTTTTCTTCCGCTTTTATGTACCTTAGGGTGCATCATTTGGTAGTAGATCAATGATTATGTGTGATTCTCATTATCTCTTGGTCTTGGTTGTGTTATCACAAAAAAAGAGAAGAAAATAGTTGAAAATCTCTACACAAAAAATACTTTGATTCTTTTTTATTGGGTCTTGCTTGTATTGTTGTTTGTTGTTGTTCTTGTGTTTCCTGATACTAGGTAGAATCTCCTAGTATTTGTTTTCTTGGAATTTCAATTTTGAGCACTTGGGTTGAATGTTGAAAATTCATTATTGTTAAGTTGCTTGAGCTTGAAGAAGAACAAGTGAGATGAAATTTTATCTTGGTTTGAGGGTTGAAACGTTGAGGGAAGTGTTCTTCACATCATGAGGGTTATTATCCTAAATTTTTGTTCAAATATGGGTTGAAATTGTTGGATCTTAAGTGTTTGGATTGTTCATCTTTATCATTGTTGTTCTTAGAATAAACTTACGTATTCCAAGAGAAGATAGTTAAAGTTGAGGTGATTGATCCATAAATTTGATTGAAAAGGTTAAAAAAGGTGTTATGTGGCTTTCCTAGAGAGACTTTCTTGGACAAATTAAGGACATATACAAAAATTGAAAACAAAGGATTTCAAAATTGGAAAATGGAGGGAAAACTCAGCCAAATTTGCGAGATTAATTTCCCATCACTGACTAATATGGCACAACATCGAAGTAGAAGGTGGTTCACACAAAATAACAGTGTGGTCCATTTTTGTTTAGAAAAATAAACAAGAAAAAGTTACATTTTAGTGACTCACTAGAGATCTGCCATTCTAACCAGTGTAGATCGTTGTTTTGTAAGTTCTTAAGACTTTTCTTGGTTGAATTCCATACCACTCCATATATGGAAGGAAACTTTGGATATTGAAGTACTCACTTGATTATGAGGTTGGCCATTGGTGATAAAATTCAAAAAATTCAAAGATGATTCTTAGGTTCCAATTCTTAGTTTCTATTTGTTGTTTCTAATTTCGTATTTGTTGAATTCTTTGAATTTACTTTGCAACTTAGTGAATTCCTACGTAGTGACTGATTAGATGCTTAATATGTTTTTTGTTGATTCATGCCCCTTCGTTGTGTGCTTTTCTCTTTTGTTTTGTAGTGTTATTTTTATTTCATGTCTATTGTCTCTTTGTTTGTGTGTTCTTTGATCTTTGAAACAAGAATCCACTCTGGATATTGGGTAGTTATTGGACCCTTTGCACCCTCATATTATTTAAACACTTATCAATTGGGCTGAGCCAATTGTGAGGTTAAGGTGTGTAGACGTGAGTGATTTGTGACGGATTTCTATTTGCTAACGTGTTTGATTCTTTTTAGCATCTTTTTTAGGTTCCATGGCTCAAAGGCTTACCTTGGATTCTAGGGTGGAAATTGAAGGTTATCCGTACTACATTTTCCCCTAGATAGCCAATCCCCGATAAATTTGATAAGACCTTGTATTGTAAGTTGTGTTGAGGTTACCTTGTAATTGGAAACAAATTCCATAATACAATGAGGTGGGGTATTTGATTGACAAGTGAGTAATGTTATTTATCTCCCAAGGTGAATACCAAGAAGAGTTATGGTGTGACATTTTCCCTTTGAGAACTAACTACAAATCTGTTTATGAACATTTGATTTCGTAGACATTATTCTCCTACAGACTCTCAAGTTATGTATAGGTTCTTATGGGATGATAGAGCTAATCCTCTCTTCCCGCATACATTTTTGAACCAGCTCTTGAAATATTGGATCCATATGTTGAACCTCAGAGGGTCAAAATAAACATGTATTCAAATCACTCTCACTAACCATAACACCTGTCCTCCTCCTTGTGATGAGGTTGATGTATGTACTAGCATGGCACCAAAAAGTTCAGGTGATAGAGTGTTAGATGCATTACACTCCATGCTTGAATGATGTGATAAAATGAACTCAACCATAGAGAAATTGGAGGAGATTCTCCTCTATGAGCTTAAAGGTACAATAGCTATTCCTAACTCTTTAGGCATTTCATGTGTGCAAAGTGTTAGCCATATCTTGTCTTCCAATGTGCTTATTAGCTCTTTACTGTCTCGTGATAATGTACATATTGATAGGGTAGATGAATTAGTAGTAACTAGTGTGGAAACCCCTGAATTAAATAATAGTGCATTATCCTGTGTTCTTTCTAGTGATCAACTTGTGCTTGATTATGGATCATTGGTTCTAGGTGGTGGTAGTTTTCCTAATGAGACTTCAACTAGTGATAATGTTGTTATAACTGATCATGTTGATAGGAGTGAATCTTTTAGAAGGTATTATGTTGATGATTTTATTCCTTACCATGCTCATGGAGATCTTGTGCTTAATGAAACTTCAAATAGTGATAGGTACCTTTTTGAGAGTAATTTTAAATGTTTTGATTCTCCATATGTGGTTGAGCATGCTCTCTTTAGGTATTATGTTTTATCTTAAGTGTATGTTGATGATGACACTCCTTGTGATATCTTAAGTGGTGTGAACTTTGATGATGGTATAGTTATTGACGGCCATACTATTCTTGGTAACCTACTATGGCATGAGATCATCTTCCTAGAATGGAAAATCCATCCTATGGAGATGAGAGTACACCTAGGAGTATGAATGAGAGTGAAAGAGAAGGTGATGCTTGCTTCCTTTTCACTTCCTCTTCCTTACATGTCCCAAGTCTTGGTGGTTTGATTGATGCCAATCCATCTAATATCCATCTTTCCTTCAAGGGCTACAAAGATGAGGGTGCGCTAGAAAACACGTTTCTTCATTATCTATTTGCATATGATGATCCTTGTAAGATTATGTTTTATGTGAGTAGATGCACCAACTAGGAAATTGTATGTTTTGATAATTTCTTATTCTATGTTATGTTTCCCTTGTCCTCGGTGTTGGTTTTGTTGGTGGTTTTGGTTCCCCTACATTGCCATCTTATGATTGTCTTAGGGGTAACCAAGTGTCCTCTAGGTTGAAGGACTCAACACTTTTCGGTTCTTGTTGGTAATTGATTGTACTGTAAATATGTACAACCTTGGCATGGTAATCATTTTGTGTTACTAATGCTAACCCTATTGCCAAGAGGATCTTGTTTTCATGTATCTCTCTTATGGTTTTTCTAGGCTTAGATTTGAGGACGAATCCTTTTCAAGAAAGGGAAGATGATGCATTCTGGTCAGACATTATTCGAAGTGAACACTTTGCTGAGGAAGGAAGTAGCTTTCCTAAAAGGAGAGGAACGAAGCTTCGTTATTGTTTTTCTTCAAAACCCTAATCTGCTCTAACCTTTAGAGGCTCTACTATGAGGAAGGAGCATAAACACTTGATGATGATGATTTCATGAGCATATGGAGGACCTAATTGAAGTGTAATCCATTGTTATGCATTCATAGATCAAGTTGGGGGGATCAAGAAGGCATCAAGAGTTGTGTTGTTAAATATTCCATGCAAACATAAGAGAAAGGAATAAAGAAGCATGCAACCCTCAAGAGCTACAAGTAGGACTTGCCAATAGAGAAATGGACTTAGCAGAAGGAGCATGTCACTCTTTTGATATTCATTAAGGGAGACCCACATACATGATGGGTAATGTTAGTGATCCCTCTCTGATTCGGATATCACACTTGGAAGATACTATTGTAGTAGTTTTAAGACTTATAATAAATAGGTCTTTCATTCATTTTTATACTTTTCTTTGAATGATGTATTGAATATCTTATAAATTTTGTGCCATTGATATGTTTTCTCTTGCGGGGGATTGGGTATTTGAAAGCTTGGTGCAAGTCTGATTGCTCCATGTTTGATAGGTTGGGTTGCTTGAATCACCAATTCCCTTGATGGTCTGCCTTATGGATAGGTTCTCTTAGGATTCTTATGTTAGACATCCTTATTTTTAGTATACATTAGGGTTTCTAAAAACTACCTATTTGAGTCTCTTTACTTTCCTGAATTCGAAATAAAATATACGAGTTTAATATATTTTTTGGTTCCCTATTATTTTTGAGGTTGTATGGAAATCCTGGTATTATTGGTATTTTTTCGTAAATAGGAGGGTTTGGGTTTCATATACCAATATTGCCTATTGGAATAACATATTAGTGATATTCCATATGTATTGTATCATTACTTTCTTTCTACATGTTGTTCATATTGTACTTTCATATCTTCGTACCTTGGGGTGCACAATGTCCATATTAGATATGTCTATGACGTGTGGATTTATTTCCTTGTGATGTATATTCATTTACTCCCTCAATTTGTGTTATTATCTTTGTTCTTTTTCTCTCTTTGTGTGGGGATTATTTACTAATTTTTTGATTGATCTTAATGGATTCCTTTCCTTGTGTTGTCTACTCATTTACTCCTTGTTTTGTGCTATTATTGCTAGTTAATTTCACTCCCTTGTGTGAAGCTGATTTTATAATTGCTCCTTGCTTTGAACTACTTTCATTGATTTCTTTTGATTTTTCCTCTTTTTTATTTTATGTTCCTTCATATTGAAATTGTAATTAAAAGAACATAGATTGTAACATAGAACGTGGGGTTAAAAATCTCCTCCTTTTTTATAATGATAACTTAAGATGGTGTAGTTGACTTCTCTATTTTAGGAGTTCACTTCCCCTTGCTATGTGCTTTCTTAGGAGTTAAAACCCCTTGCTAAGTGCTCTCTCTTCATAGTTGATTTCGTGTTTTAGACTTGCCTAGTCATTCTCTCAGTTTGTCTTCCTTATTAGCATAAACAAAAAGGAAAACATAAACAAAAAACCCCAACTAGATATAAAACCACATATATAAATGTACAAAAATGCAAACTAAGGATAGAAAGAGGTTATAGAACCCCCAACCCCCCTCCCCCCACCCAGAAAAAGCATAGAAATTGTCTTTGGAGACATCCCTCCCCCTATAAAAACATTGTTTTTTAAGAGCCACCTAAATAGGAAATAGAGAAGGACAAACATCAATGTGGTCCAAGGAAGTATTTTTGGGTGTTGTGGATGTTCCTGTAAAATGTATCATAAGAATGCTCTGCATTCCTGGAAAAGCTTTCCTAGGAGGTATGAACAGAGATGACTAGTTTGTTCTGACCAGAGTTTGCTTCCTTCTTCAAAAAGTCAACGTTCATGAACAACTTATTGACTGAGTAGACTCCATTAGTTATCAAGTTATCCAGCTTGATCTGCAACTTGCTAAATCTGTACCATACTCCTTTCCTAACTGAAGAAGTTTTCCCATAGACTCGTTTTCGATAACCTCCAATAGAGCTTGGATATCTTCAACCTCTTTAAGTAATAAGGATGCTGAGTCGGCTAATACCCTATTTACCTTAGGAGCTTTTGTCATTGTCTTTGCCAATTCCTTCCTACACCACTTACCATCCACCTGGATGTTATCCATGATAGAAAAGGTTCGGGAGTCATATGTCCCAGTGATTTCTATGGTATGATTAGAAGACAAATCAATTATGTGGTAAGGTAGAATGCAAGTGATAAGGAGTCCATATGGTAAACTGGTAGAGGAATGTGTTTCCTGTGAACTTTATACCATGTACTCATGAAACCAGAAAGCCTAGTTGATGCGATATTTCTTTAGCATACAATACATTTGTCATGACCAAAAAATCGAGTCATTATGGTGTCTACGTCCTACTTGTAGAAAGCCTAACCCTTTCCCAGAGGCTAAAGAGATGGACCAGTACCAAGAACCAAAAGAAAATAGAAAGGGGATGAAAAGAAGGGAGAAAAAATATAACATGAGCATACACAACTGAAAATGACTCCTAGAACCTGGTATCAGGGAGATAGAGAATCTATAGAAAAGGTACAAAACACGACCCAAAATGGGGCAAAAACTACAAAATAAATATTAAGACTCTAAATAGAACAACTTTAGAGACAGAAGGAGGACCGGCCGGCATGAACGCACACTGCTCACCATATCTCCTGAAATAACACTAAACTATATCACACAATCGCGTCCATTCAGATGACTCATACTAAAACCTTCAATAGAAAAAGATGTAGAAGTGTAGCATGAGTACCAAAAACAAGGGGTACCCAATAGGTATCCTGGGCAGTTCAGGAAAAAGTAAGCATAAACAAGGTAACAGAGACCAAAAAAAAAAAAAAAAAAAAAAAGGCAGTGGCCCTTAATGTACTACAGACGAGGGGAAACTGCAATAACAATTGGTAAGTGCGAGGGAGGATCAACTATCAGTATTTTCAGTATTAGCTAAGACATGAAGGAAAGTCACTATAAGGTACCACACATAAAACCTAGGCCAAAAGAAGATCATGACCAAATGCGACATATACCTAGAGCTCTAATGTAATTAACACAAGGAAGTACCAATAATAGACTACAAAATCATCAACAAGCTAAGCTTACAACAAATATACAAAGTGTAGGAATAGTACCTAGTAGAGACAGAAGGGAACAAACCAAGTCTACTAGAAAATAAATCCGTCTAACACCCCATTCTACTGGTAGGTACACCTAAGACACCATGTAACACAACAGGTACTTCCCCTATAGGTCCTGAAGAGTACAAGTCAATGAGTAGAGATGCAATTAAGGGGTGTTGGATAAATAAACAAGCATTGATACGCTCTCTATCTGGGATACTCCCGAATAAAAAGGGACCCGCAGAGGACTCGAACCACATACCATGAAAATAAGTGCTGGCATACTCCTTCTATAGGATACACCTGATTTAAGAGGGACCTACAGAGGACTCGAACCGCATACTATGTAAATAAGTGCTGGCATGCTACCTCTTTGGGATAGTCTTGAATAAAGAGGGACCCATAGTGGACTTGAACCGTATGCCACTATTCCCCCAAATACCCTTCCCCTGGACTGCGTGTCATGCCCTAAGCATAGAGACTTGGGTCGGTAGGGCTCATGGAAGGACTTGAACCTACATGCAAAATTTCATAACAAGACCACGAGTGGTATAATCATCAGGGAAAAAGTTCCAAGCTTGGTGCTCAACCTATATATCAAAATCAATTGAACTCAAGTCCAGACAAATAGGCGAATCAGAACCATAGTGAAATCTTACTTCTATTAAGTAGGCAATAACCTAAATTTGAGTGCCAGTGAAAAAATAAATCAGCTGGTTCGAGAAAATAGCTCCATACTTCCACTGTAGTCATGGATACATATAATGTTTAAGAATTCAATTTACTATTATTATACTGTCAAAATTCGATTATCTTTTAAGCTATCAATACATGCTTGCAACACAGAGTAAGTCAATAGGCCCAACTAGTCTAATTTCACTAACTGGAATCCATAGGATGGATTCCAAGCCCTAGTCACAATGTACCTCCTCTTCTAGCCCAACCATGGTTCCGAGCCATGAGTAACTGCACCAAAGATGCTATAACTGCCCAGAGGCCGCCCCTTAAGGGTAAAGTACACACCTACACAAGGAAAACATGGAGCTATCATAGCTCAATTAACAAAAGCTCTCTCCCAAGATCAAACCAATCTAGGGAAATATATCATTACATAAAGAGGATAAATATCCCACAAATCAATGTAATCATCTAGGGCTGCTTACTACCCAGCAAAGTGATGTCATCCTATAGGGCTGCTAACTACCAAGAAAAGCCACATCTTGCTATCTATAGCCCAAAGGTCCACACATGCCTAATAATACATAACATCTCAAGTAGGACACAAAATATTCAACCTACATTGATCTGCTCTAAACCAACCAACCTAAATCAGGGCATGGCTACTAAGCTCAAATAACTAGTATAATCCCTTCACAACCAATCTACGTTCCAAAGTTAGCGTATATATAATCGCACCAAAGTTTAAACTCCTCCCCTAAATACACCATGTTTCAGAGTTAGTGTCAACAAGTAGGTAGGGCAATATAGCCACAGGGTAAGTAACCAAGAGACAAGCCAGCTAAGTACGTCATAGGCTCGAAAAAGAATATATTGGGGCCCAACTAGTAATCCCAGCCCCTAGCTAGCACCTTATAATAAATATACTACACTAATACCCAGTCTAATGAAAGTAGACTGTAGCCTAACTGGTATAGAAAAAACCTTAGAAGTTACACTGAAAAATAGGAGCATCACGAATGAGCTCGGCACGACACGAATCTAGAAAAAATATATTCCATGAGTCAATAGGAGTGCAACAAGACCCATATTGCTATATACTAGCAGGGTTGAAATCTAAACTAAAAATGGGTCCATAAACCCTAACAACTCAGAAAAGGGAATATTTATACCAATACGTAGAGAACAACTCATACATAGTATGGTACAAAATAGGGCTCAAACTAACAGTAGGAATTGAAGATATAAGAACTTGAAAATTTATGTAACATGGAAACTTATTTCAATAGAAAAAACCAAGAATTACTTGGTAAAAATGATCATAAACCACCAAAATATATTCGTACAGAGAAGAACCAAAACTTAAACTCCTAACAGAGCTTACCAAAGATCAGATTCCATGGAAATTTGAGAGAAAAGTGATCATTTTTTGTCTAAATAGGAAGAAAAATATATATAGGCCTGCTAGGTCTTCTATGCAATCACAGAGTAGGCCCAAATTGTCGTGACCCCTGGCCGCCTAAAACATCACAATCGCGGCCCATCGCCACACAATGGTAATGCATCCTGAACTTGGCCTATGCAATCGCGGCCTATTGCTGCACAATCGCGATGACCAAAGGGCTTGGGCTATGCAACTGTGGCCAATGTCACACGATCTTGATGTTGTGGTCCCCAACTAGCCTCAATTTGAATAATTAAGGCCCGAAATTAAACTGAGTTTGTTTTTGAGAATCCATATATAGAATCGTTATGTGATTGATATTCTGGACTCTACAAGATCGACAATAAGGGGTTTTAGAATTATGCAAGTTGAGAAAGTTTTGAAGTAACAATATTTAAAGAAATTTAAACCATAAAACTACTAGGGAATTAAAGTACAAATCCATAAAAGTCACAAACGACTTGGGAAAGTTACGAGAATGCACTAAAAGTATAGAAATAACAGAAATCATAGAAATTACCCAAAAGGACATCACAATATCCACCACTAATGAAACTTTCATTTGCAAAAGTTATAAAATAAGGAGTACCGAAGTCTGAAACAACAAAAACGCAAAATTCACATGATTCTTTCAACCCTGCAATATCCTACTCAATTGGACCACATGGATAAGGAATTCTCATAACAGTAATATGTCCTAGACCTAATCCATTTACATATTTCATCAATAGTTTCCACGAGGTGCTCGACACAAACTAACTAGACGTCTAACCAAGGTGACTCATAACAAAATGTATGGAATGAATATGGTATATAAAAATGAGGCACGAAGACATGGGTATACCAAGTGGTACCTCTACTAACTCCAAAGATAGGACCAACCTGTAGACAGCCCCACTACTCTGATCTGTGATCTCATAAGGCCCTAATTAATCCTATAATCTACAAGTCATGGGTAATAAAGTATAAAAGCAAAGCCTCCAATCTGTGTGGCTCGTTTGTCTACTCTGTGCTATATAAAGTCTAACCCACAAGTCTGACTCCCTTGATAGTATCTCAAATCAATTCAAAAGTCTGAGGTCGAATCTCAATAATACTGTACCCACCAACCCGTATCTAAAACATATACCATACAAAGCCTCAAATGGTCATATTAAGATGCTAGAATGATAGTTGTTGCTATAGGAGAATTCTTCAAGAGACAAATACTAATCCGATCTACCACCGAGTTTAAAATACAAGCCCGAACCATATCTTAAAGTAGAAAGATAGTCCACTAAGACTACCTGCCTTTCCGTAGGTGAAAAGTCATACCCAAAGCTACTCATGTATCTATCTCATGCTTTACAATTAACCACAACCATGAACAAAACCGCGTACTCCTTTTTGATATAATAGAAAATGAAACACCATGCAGATAAAGAAAGTTCATAACATATAAGTCAACAAGTCTCTCGGCACCATAGGCAGACGAAGTCGGTAGAGAATAGGCATATTTGGTCAATCGATCCATGATGACCCATATAAAATCATGACCTCTAGAGGTACTAGGGAGTCCAGGAACTAAATCCATGATAATTTTCTCCTGCTCCCACTCAAGAATAGGGAGTTACTGTAACAAACCACCTAGACTACAGTGCTCGAACCTCACCTGTCGGCCATTAAAAAATCAGGAAACTAACCCAGAATGGCACCATCTAACACTGGAATAGAAGTTAGAGTCATATAAAGCTTTATAAAAAATAAACGTTAGCCTCAAATATTACTAAAATCGAGGACATAAGCTTGCTATATATCCAGAGGTATCCAATTAAATTGATCATACTGGTTGTTAGTCTGCAGATAGAAAATTGATACCATACTGTCCTCAGCGAATCAAGATGTGAATCGGGTACCACTATTTGAAATAACATGAATTGGGATCTCACATAATCAAAAGACCATTAAAACATAAAGGTGATAAGAGCTTCTGCACATCCCTTCTATGCACAGTTATATGGAACATCTGGTATAATGTGCCTCACACTAGAATGGTCTAAATTAAATCATCGACGCTAGAACCACAAGGACCAATGCCCATAAAAATCTACCACTTGAAACTAAAGAAATCCTACAAGAGAGACTCCAAAACTACAAAATCGACTAATACCCACACAATAAGGCAACTCACACCAATCGAAAATCAATAACATCAGGTACCATAAATGGCGATTGAACATGCCTACAAAACCAACTCTACTCTTGGATCAAAAGTAAAACTAAGGTGACTATATGAACCGTGATCATCAAAATCAAAGCTATCAGCTTGGAATCAATCGAGAATCGACCTAAAAGGACATATGAAACTAAAGGGAATGATTACCCTAAGGTACTTTATCATACTACCCACATACTAATAGTAACCTTAAATCACGTCTGTAAGCTCAACTGCCGCCATCTCATAACAACACAATGTATCAAACTAAGACATCGCATCATCCATAAGCCAAATATCTAAAATTGGTGATCATCACAAACCGAGAACAAGGATGAACTCCAACTACTCGCAACGTTCTAATGTTAGGTGCGTGTAACTCAAAACCTGGAAGCATCTGATTTTTATACAAAGAACACAATCATGAAAGTGGATTATAACTCGGTATTAACCGATCTCTTGTCAAAATAAAGAAAATCACAACAGAAACCATATCCATATCTACTCATGGGAATCAAGTGTGCACACCTTCATTAACTGAGTAATATTAAAAATGCCTCACATATCCTAATATACGAGATCCCTGGGATACCACAACCTTGATCCACCACTAAAAGAGTGCTGCCTCCTACCAGCATAGTTACATGCCTGTGGGTACAAATGTTAATGACAAGCAAATCCAATTGAGGAAACATAAGAGATACTATAGTAAATGGGTAGTCTTTAGAAAACAATCCATAATTGAAGGGAATGAACAAAAAGAGTGACTCATTTAGTCACTAAAGCTACTCACTATGGTCCTCTAGAACTAACTAATGGAAGTCATGGATAACACGGGTTACAACCTAGAGTTATCAGACAGGGAAAGATAACTATAGGATAATAGGGCATCTGATCATAAGAATGAAGAAACTATGGACCCACAATGTTAATAAGCACCCTTAAGGGACTAACTTTCTGACAAGAACGTAAGACAGATCTCAATTGGCAAGGCCCTAAGTACCCCTATCAACCTGCCGAGATACACTGGTCACAGCTAAGGTATAATCATAGTATTACAATCCTAAATCTAGGGAGAACAAGGTAACCTGTCCATGCCCGAAAAAATCACTAAGGAAACCTATCATCAAATGCCCAACTCTGCTTTCCCATAATATCTACATGATAAACTAGCCAAACAACTCATATCACTCACTAGGATCCACTATTAAAAGTTCCCTCATCATACACGAGAAATAAAAG
>JBDJHY010464127.1:0-17532 GCA_039654485.1 Withania somnifera | reverse complement strand
GGTAAGTTGCATCCCGAATCCTATTCTCTACTTGCAGATTTTACAACTTCCATCACTGGCATAGTCTATGACTTGACGATCTGGCATTCATTGGGAAGTGTCACATGTTGTCGTGTAACTTTGGTGATGCATGATTTGGTCGTGAACATGGAATGGGACTTGCAGATCTGTCAAAATTCATCAAAAAACTTAAATTATTTTTCAATGCTTACTGTTATTCTACGTGATTTAGTGCCTATTCTGTGACATGCATACTTGATCCTTAATGGCGAAGTGCCAATTCAGCGACTCACACTTTCTGTAGTCTGCAACTTTTGCTTCTGTTGCTCCAATTTCTAAAGTGTTTTCCCTATATAGATTGAATTCCTTCTAAAATATCATGAAAAACAAGTTAAATGCAATAAAAAGGCATTGATGGCAATAATTTCTACCCAGAGTTGGGTTAATGAGCGATAATTTTCTAGCTCATCAACACCCCAACTCGAAGTTTGTTTGTCTTAGAGAAAATAAGAAACAACCAACAAACAATAAAGACTATGAGGGGTATTGTCATACAATATCAGAACTAGTATCAACATACAAACATCATTCCATCCAAAATTGAATCTCTCCCACACTAATGCCCTGAATGACGAGATTCAAGCATTGAAGAAGTGTGTTAGAAAGTAGTATTATACTCATAGATATCAAGTAAACAAATAAAATTGTATGATGCATTCAGGTGAACATAAGAGATCAATGAAATAAGCACTCACTCTCACAAAGACGATTTCATACAAGACTAACACTTCGTAGGCTTTCCCTTATGTTCCATCTCACTACCTACAGTTATTTTCATTTGAACATAACCTAGGTCATTATAAGGCTTATTATGTAGGCTGGAAGTATGGTAGGACTACTTTATAGCTAAAGTGACTCTACTAACTCGAAGCACTAAGCTTAACCTATTCTTCTTTTCCAAATCCCTACTTATTCGCCCAACTTGTTCAACTTTTTCTATAATCCTCATCGATTGTTTTTCTCTCACATTTTATTTCCTATAGAATTGATAGCTATTGATCATTTTTTTTATTTCTTTTACAAGAGACGAGAACCATTAGACTACTCCTTTCTTATCTCTAAGTCACATCCCATCAAAAAACACCACTAACTTAGGTGTTAAGCCTAAGTTGCATACCAAGGATCACCTAGTGCTTCAAGTATGAAATAGTTCAAGAGGGTATTATGAAGATCAAATTATGACTTGTAATAGTGCTATCAAAAAAGGTTAAATCTTAATGTGGGCCAAGCTTGTTCACTCCTCTCACCATGGTAGGTTATGGGAGGAAGAAGGTAACTCTTCTTTCAAATCCTTTGGTCATTTCTCCAACTTCGCCTAATAAATAGAGATAGAAAAACTGAGAAAGTTTTGAGTTTACTCTAGTGAAAAATCTATTAAAAATAGCTCACATTCATAGTGCATCCTCTCAAAGCATCATAACTAACGAGGTGTACAAGATCTACCACATTCATTGCACTACTACTATACAAGAAAACCAACAATTATACAAGATACTTATTTTCACAACACAATGCTTTGAGAAATCATCTCTTACCACAACTCAACATGATGGGCTCCAATGATGCATAATACCCATGAGAGTACCAAAAGAGTATAAATTATGCAAGCTATCTCATGATTCACTGAAATGTTTTAAAAATATGGGGCCTTATTATTTCAAGCATCCTATGAACTAAACATAGCCCTTTTATTCATAAACCAACAACTAAATAAGAAATAATGAAGTAACAAAAAAAGATAAAACAAAAAGTAAACTACAAAAATAAAATACTAATCACATCATCACAAAATAGATCAATTTTAAGTACAGACTAGATCCTAACAATCCAAATATACACCAGTAAAAAAAAAAACCCTAAACATCCCCCTATAGATAAATAATGCATTTTACTCAATGCCAATAAAGAAAATAATGAAAGTAAGAGGGGATCCTTCGTGTCTCATCACCTGCGGCGTCGCGGTCCTTGGATCTACTGATTCCAATCTGAGAAACCTCTCGAAAAGACCTGTGTAGTGCCTCCTGAAGGCTGTCATGCTTAATTATGTCTATCGTAGCATCATCCAGGTCTTCGGACTCTCCATTAATATCATCATCCTTATCCCCACCAAGAATTGGGTCCACCTCCTTAATTCCTATAGTACAATCATCATCATCACTAGTAGCATGATCAACTACAATATCAACAACACTAGTAGTTGTAGTGGACTCAACCATATTATCAACAGTACCAGTAGGGTGAGTAGGAGTAAGGGCAGCATACATACCTGAAAAAGAAGTGGAAGATGGATCAAAAAATAGATAATCTATTGATGTAAGAGGTTTGATCTCAGCTCTCATCTCACTAATTGTAGTCTGAAGAGATATGACCGTAGTGGGCCTCCCCTGGTCTTTCTACTCCCGTAAATTCATAGAAAATAAATCCATCTTACGAATGTAGATATCTAGAAAGTCTTGGAACTGCTGAAGCACCTCCATAGTAGGATCCATCTCTCTTTAGGGTGCAACCTTTACCTCAGCCTGGAACAAATTGTCTAGTCTAGCCATCCTCTACTCTATACTTTTACTCTCTCATTTGTACTATATTTTAACCTCACAATGCTCAAGATATAACTAGGTGGTGGTTGTGTATTGATTGCGGAGGTGGAATCAAAAGGATACTAGGAAGGCTGAGATTAAGCTGATGCATCCTTAGAGTACCCTTGAGGGCCTCAGTGTCCACAAATGAAATGCAGGCTACTGGTGGTGGTGGTGGTAGCACAAGTCTCTTTTATATCATCTCGATAATGATCTATCTAATGTTTATGGTGGACTGTGCCTTGAGCTCTGTATCACCATCCTAGAATGGGACTGCATCCCTCCTTTACAACTTCTTAATAAGGACTGGGAATAGGATGCTTGTGCCTGTATCTACTACTCGTATGGCCAAAACAGGCCTGAAAATCAGTACTAAGTTCAACGGTCGTCACATCTCAGAGACCCCACTAATGTGGATGTGTGATTCCCTAAAATTGTCTCATGTGTGGTATGTATCCAGTTGGTACATATAAACTCATCCAATATTGAGCAATAGTGTTTATCTCCTCTTTTTAAAATCAAACCAAGCTATAACCACCGTGGAGCCCTATCACTCAACAAAGGGATAGTCATGCTCTCACAATATCCAAATGGTCCCAACATATCCTCAAATATAAATGAGATATCATATTATTTCACTCCAGAACTGTGTTGATCACCTCATTATCGCATGGTTCTTCTACGCCCCTAAGTCTTACCATACTAAAACCTGCTGGTTCTACCCCCTTTTTTTGTGGTAACTACTCCTTGTAATCCATATCAATTTGTCTCATGATGAAAGGCCTATACTTTGAAAGCTCATGAATATAGCAATCCAGCCTTTGTGTGTTTATAGCAGTCCTGACGCTTGCCAACTGGACAATCAAGACCTCTGTGATAAGGTATCCTCAATGACAATCCTTTCTCTTGTGATCACAGAGAGATTTAAGACACCATGAGATTTATTCCTTGGTCATTCCTCCCCTTATTTACTTTGTGGTGGGGCCTTAATAACCACAGTGCGTTCCAAAGGCTTAATGAACAGGTTTTGTGGGCCTTTGTTGTTCCTCTTGTTCAGTTTCCTACGGAACTTGGTCCTTGAATTCATATGAAGTGGGATTTTGGAGGTGGTGGAGTTTGGTCCCTCCGTGTCTCTTAGTTGTAACATGTTTACATGACGTACCTATTCATCATTGAAACACAAAGGTAGAAAGAAAAGAATGAAAATATTTTTAGGTGCATCGCGGATCATGACATGTGAAGCGCAAACATAATAGGCAATGTAATTTTCTTCATATGTGAGTTGGAGAATCATAAATACAATCCCCTTAAGAAAAAGGAGTTTCTAGAAATATGAGTGATGCGGGTGCTGATTCTGCGACACGCAAATTGGATTTGCGAGTCATAAGATGTGCACCTAGCACCGCAGATTTTGCATTTTTCACCTAACCTAATATATTTGCATTTTTCTTTGAACTAACATCCAATAACATATGTTTATCCATTCTAAACATCAAAAAAGGGTATCCAAGACTTCCCCATGTTTTGATAACACTACTCATGGTTTCACTTCATAGAATTATCAGAAACTTCACTTAATTCAACCACAATTCATTTTCCATTTGAAAACTAGGGTACTTAGACTTCCCTAGATTCTAAGAATTGCAATTTTATTATGTGGTTTCTCAAGAAAACCAAACCAATCATGGGAAGGTCTTTTACCCACAATTTTAGTTCCATCCACAATTTTTTGAGGATTCACATACTTTCGCATTTAATTTTCACACCAAGTCAAGACAACAAGGATAAAATTACATGAATCATTATGAAAATCATGAGGATTCATCCTAGGTTAGTGATTATACCCCAACATTAAGAAAATTAGAGAAAATTCTAACCTTGAAATAAGATGCAATAGTTGGAATGCTTTCATAAAGAAGAGGACGGGTGGAATAAAAGATTAATGACCTAAATTCTGAGGTGTTTATTTATATTGTGAGTGATTTGGTAACTGAAGAAGAGTAGTTATCAAAAGAAAACTATCAGTATAATATTGAAAGTATTTAAATCATTCAATGACACATTTTCCCATTATGTGATATTAGTGTATAAATCCGTAATGCCATAACATCACAGATCATATTTATGACATGTGAATTCAACACAACATCACACCAAATAAAGTAACTCTAATTTTCAATCAGCACATTCGATGATCCATTTGCATATTCCATGACACACAGACTTGACTTGTGATGCTTCACGGATGCTGCAAAGCATTGTGAAAAATCATATTAACCCCCAATATCCTGGTTGTATATTCCATGTGTAAATTGTACATTCAGCAATGCACATACCTAACATGCAATGCCTCACTGATTGTGTAATACCTAACAGTTTTTCCTTATGCTTTAGTTTATTTCATGCTTTAACACATTCTCCCCAACACACTTAGCACACCATTATGCAAATTCTAATAAAAAAACAAAAATAAATAAAATGAATGAAAAAAAATCATAACAGTTGGGTTGCTTCCCAAGAAACACCTTAGTCATTGTCCCGACACGACATAATACCTGGTTCTTTATGAAGACTTCTCAAAGTAGACCATCTCGATCAAGGTCAAACTTTGATGCTTTACAAAATACTGCTTACAACGGTTCCTGTTGACCATCAGTGGCCTTCCATACTTGCTTTGTATTTCCATTGGTCCACTTGGGTGGACCTTGACCACTTTGAATGGCCTTGTCTATCTTAACTTTAGTTTTCTGGGAAAAAGCCTCAACCTTGAGTTGAAAAATAGTACATCATCCCCAGCTTGGAACTCTCTCTTCAGGATCTTTGCATTGTTCCATCTCTCTATCCTTTCCTTGTACAGAACCGAGCTTTCATATTCCCTAAGGGGAAACTCCTCCAACTCATGTCGATCATCAACTCAGGCTCTCGAAGAGTTTCCTCATCGTATATTCAGATGCTTTAGTGCCAAAAGAGATTTATGTTCCAATTCCACTGTGAGGTGGTATGCTTTTCCAAACACAAGATGATATGGGGATATCCCTATTGGTGACTTATAAGATGTTCTAGAAGCCTATAGGGCATCATCTAACTTTTACGCCCAGTTGACCTGACCTATATTCACTGTTTTAGACAATATCTGTTTAATCTCATGATTAGAAACCTCAACTTGACTACTTTCTTGAGAATGGTAACCTATGGTAATTCTTTGCTTTACTCCACACTTTGATACCAATACTGCTAATAGCTAATTGCAAAAGTGGGAGCCCCTATAACTAATTGTTGCCCGGGGAGTTCCAAACCTTGTGAAGATATTCTTTTCTAGAAATAGGGGGACACTTTTTGCTTCATTATTTGGTAGAACCACTGCCTCTACCCATTTTTACAAATAGTTCACAGCTACCAGTATGTACTTGTTACCATAATAACTTACAAATAGCCCATGAAGTCAATACCCCAATCATCCAACAACTCAACTTCTAATATCAGCTTCATGGTTATCTCATGCCTCCTTGGAGTTGGCACTGATGACAAGACTTACCAACTCATGAGCATTATGATAGAGGAAGTCCAGTAGTACCCACATTGGACTACTTTATAAGAATTCCTAATTCCCCCATGGTGTCCCCCAACAACAGAGAAATGATAAGTTTCAAGTATTTTTTGCATTTCACCTTCTGAGACACAATATCAGATCATACCATCCACACACTCCTGAATAGAGAGGGATCATTCCAGTAGTACTGCTTCACATTATGTAGAAATCTCTTCCTCTAGTAGGATTTGAGACCATCAGGCCTCACCCCACAAGAAATATAGTTTGCAAAGTCCACGTACCATGGGATGGTATCATCGGTGATCATCATTACACTTTTGTCTCGTAATTGCTCATTTATCTCCCTGGCATATCCTTCTACCACATTTTTCTCAAGGCAAAAAAAATGCTCCACCACTTTATTTTTGTACCCCATCAGATGTTTTACTTCAAATCAAATTCTTAAAGTCGGAGGATCCACCTTATTAGTCTTGTCTTTGCCTCTTTATTTTCTATGAAGTACCGGATGGTCGCGTGATTTGTATGTATCACCCCCTTTGTGCCTAAGAGATAAGATCTAAACTTTTCAAAGCCAAAGACTACATCCAGAAACTGCTCGATCATCATGTAATTTTTCTGGGCAGTTGTTAGAGTTTTTCTTGCATAATAGATCATATGTAACAACTTTTATTTTCCTTGGTCGAGTGCAACTCCCAATGCAATCCTACTTGCATCACACATCATCCTAAAGGGCTTGGACCAATAAGGAGGCATAATGATAGGTGCGGTGGTCACTTTTCTTTAAGAGAATTGAATACATAGAATTTGTGGTCGAACAAAAACTTGGAATGCTTCTCAATAAGTTTACACAATGGGAAGGCCACCTTGGAAAAATCATTGATGAAACACTAGTAGAATCTGGCGTGGCCAAGAAAACTTTTCACATCTTTGACTGTTGTTGGAGGTGGAAAGATAGTAAGTACCTCAATATTTTCTTTGTCTTCTTGTTGCCCTTTCTATAAGATTCTGTGCTCGAGAACATTTCCTTCCTTCGCCATGAAGTGACTACTTTCACAATTAAGTACCAAATTATTCTCAAAAAATCTCTAGTGCACTTTAAAATGCTCCAAGCCTGACTCAAAAGAGTCCTCAAGAACTTATAAATCATCCATGAAGACGTCTATAGAGTCCTCCACTTATGTTGGAGAAGATAGAGATCATACACCTTTTAAACGTAGGGGGGCATTGCACAATCACAAGGCATATATTTAAAAGCAAATGTACCATAGAAGCATGTGAAAGTGGTTTTACATTGATCTTCAAGTGATATAAAAATCTGGTTATATCAGTAATATTTATCAAAAAAAAACATGCAGTTATTAATAATCCATACAGATAGTCCACCCGTTCACAGGGTCGCTATGCGATTAACTCATTTTTTTCATTCACCACCACTATCATGCCTCCTTTCTTTAGTACACATTAAACTGGACTCACCCATTTTCTGTTCATAGTTGGGTTAACAACCCCAGCATCCTACCATTTAATAATCACCATTTTGACCACCTCTTGCATAGGTGGGTTAAGTTTCCCCTGGTGTTCTCGGCTGGGCACATTGTCAGCCTATACCTCTATATGATGCAAGAAAATGCCTAGTGGAATACAAATGATATCTGTAATAGTCCACCCAGTCACATTCCTTAACTACTTCAAAACATGGACCAGGGCTATGACCTGTTGATCCATCAACTATGCCTAGATGATGACTGGTAAAGTGTTTTTGGTTCACAAAAAGATATACCGTAGATATCTTGGGAATGCTTTGAGTTTATAAATTGGGGTCTCTTAAATTTATTTTTTTTGGTGGCATCAGCCTGTTCTATAGGTCTAAGTGGAGCTTTCTCGGCTTATATGACTAAGAATCTACCCTAGTTAAGGCATTTACTATTTTATCCTACCCCTCCTACCTTCACCATGGTCATTCATCACAACTGTTACCAATGACTCGATAAATAATTTATCATTAATATGGGGTTCCTTGACTTTATCTCATTCAACCTCAATAACAGATAACATATTTATATATCGTTGAGGCTTCATGGATTTGCATATGTTGAACATTACCTCTTCAGTGTTTAACTAAAATTTCATCTCGCCTCGCTCAACATCCACTAAAGATCTTCCAGTTGCTAAAAATGGTCAACCCAGAATGATGAGCACCTCAAAGTCAACATCACAGGCAAGGATAACAAAGTCTGCTGGAAAGATAAGATTGTTCACCTTAACTATCATATCAAATAAAATTCCTGCTAGTATCTTAACTAACCGGTCAGCCATTAACAACCATATAATTGTCAGTTTAGGGGTTCCTAAGCCTAAATCCATGTAGATTTCCAAAGGCATTAGGTTTATACTAGCCCCTAAATAACATAATGCTCGACCAATATAGAACATTCTAATAGTTCAAGGAATAGTGAATGCTCCCGGGTATTCTTTCTTTTATACCAAAGATTGGGATTAAATAGCCCACAAATAATGAATACTATCTTTTGTCCCAAAAATGACTGTTCTTTTCTTGGTCACCAGATCTTTAACGAATTTAGCATAACGAGGCATTTTCTCAAGTGCCTCAAGCAGTGGAACATTCACTGGTAGTTGTGTCAACATGGTCATAAACTTTTGAAAACGTCTATCTTTAACTTTATTTTTCATTATGTGAGGGAAATGGAGTGCAGGTTGAGGCATTTCAGTAGCCTTTTTTGGTTCTATCTTACCAATTTCGACCATAGAGTTCTTTCCCTTTTTTGGTTCGTTCTCTTTTACTTCACTCAGATCTACTTTTGTGGTTGACTCTTTGACTGCTTTAGTCTTTTCTCTAGATAGCTCTGAATTGGCCAACGACTTGCCACTGTGTGTGGTGATAGTCATACAATAATTATATTCCTTGGGCGATATGCCAAATTGCTTATATTCAGATGGTTCATGGAGGCTGACATCTGTCCCATTTGAAACTCAAATTGCTTTACCGACACAGAATATGATTCAGTCACTTGATCAATATTTGAAATCTTTGTGTTTATTTCTTTCAAGATTCCCTGAAATATTTTACTCTCTAAAGTACTATGGACGACATTTCCTCTATCCTTAAATTATCGGTCGCTTCCTCACGCTGCCCTGGCTATAAATAACCGCAACCCTTCTTCTTTTCATAGGTTTCTTTATTCCTACAATTCATATGCACCCTATTATGATAATCTTTGCGCCCATAAAAACTTTTTTTGTTTGAGTTTCGACCGTGGGTTCCCTAATGGAACCCGCCATTTTGCAGGTATCTAGCCTCTTCTTATGTGTCTGACTAGATAATATCAGACTCATCTATTTAATGAAATGCAACAACCTTTGCTTTACCATAGCTACCACCTAGAAATTGTTTGGACATCAAATCAATTTGTGTCTTCAAGTGGGCCCTGTCCTGGAATCTTTCTTCCTCTCTTCGGCGTTGTTTCGCTGACATACCATCATTATTGACACCACCAGATATCTCAGACTCTTTGGTGTGCCATCCTCTAGTATTTCTCATTACCATGTCCAATTCTTGATACACTTGGGAATAAGTGCACAACAGATAGGGCCCTCCATTAACACAATCCATAGATAACTTTGAAGGAGTATTTAGGGCATGATAAAATGTCTACTTTAATTAGTTTCTCCCAGCATATGTGTGGGGAATTTCTTAATCTTATTACTAAACCATAACTAGACCTTATTTATGGATTTTTCAGGATTCTTTATGAAGTTAGTTATCTTTTCCCTCAACACTAGCATCTTAGAAGGAGGAAAGAACCTTTATAGGAGAGCCTCTTTCATCTCCCCCCCCCCCACCCAAATTTGCTATAGAATCAGGAGGTAGATCATCAAGCCATATCGTAGATTCTCCACTCAGAGATAGTGGTCTGGCTCATACCAGGCAAGTTATATGATTTGTAGATGACTGTGAAATTCTTCAAGTGCAGATTTGAATCCTCACCAGCAACCCATCGGAATTGATCCTACATTGTCAACAGTTGTATCATGGTGCTGGTGATGTTGAATTTGCTTCCTGGTGCTAATAGGGGTAGAATGACTTCCCCAGAAGCACCATCCCCATCGAGGTCTATCTCATCATCATCCAAATACACCTTGTTATTCCTTATTGGTTGAGGTCTAGGGGCTGCATCTGGATATTTTCCTCTCCATGATGCATCAACAGGAAACTGATCAGGATCAGGCAGAGCTGCATTCCCCAGCCTATTCATTCTATAAAATATTCTTGGTATTTATTAATCAAATTGAAATGGAGGTACTCCCAAACCATGAGTACTTGGCATGCACTACCTGCTCCTTACAGAAGACAAAAAGAGCATGAAAAAGTGAAAACTAAAAATAAAACTATTTGATAGACAGTATAATTGACTTCATCGATAGCTATATTCCCTGTCAATGGTGCCAGAATTTGATAACGATTAAATTATACCTCCCACTGAAGTGCGATCGTTTGTCAAATATAAAACCTAACTAGGTTGGGGTCAATCCCATAGGGCATATGGTATCAGATGTATGCCCAGTAACAATAGTTAGCTAGTTAGAGTTTATTGGTAGTGATAAGCATAAAGTAAACGAGGGATTATGTATATGAAAGTATTCGTTGCAATCTTTTCTACACTCAGAGTTACATATAAAGCCAACACTACTCATCTAAGTGATTTTCAATCTTTAATCCTAGATAAATCTCTTTTACACCGGGTTAGGGATGTGAAAGAGTGTTTTATCCTTATCATGATAACTCAAAACAATTACTATTGCTACAACAACAACCATTAGATGAGAGTTAATGCCTCGAATTTTGTAGCATAATCTCAACTACCAATTTTAACCACAGTGTTAGTGCTAGTTTAACTTAGGCGTGTTCTAGCATTTGTAACCACAAAAAATATTTTATTTCATAGAGATTATGTTCATACGGTAGGGTAGATGTAAAAAACTTATTCAAGTTAAACTGTAATGAAGTTTCACCGATGGATCCCACAACCCTAGGGTTGAGGGTTTATCCACTCATTGACGTTAAAATACAACAATAAAATGGTAAATCATTAAATATCGTACCACTGAAATAATCTTCCAATTGATGTAGAATAATGACTAATGAACTTTACACTTGTGTTTTTAGAAAGAGTATATGTATGAGAACCATTAGGTCAAGAGTCTCAGATAATAAGAATAATGATATGATTGTCATTCATACTACCCTAATTATATATTTATAAAGCATGGGTGTAAGTGCAATATCAGAAACTTAGATTAGGTCATCGCTCAACATTGGATGAAACACTGCACGAATAGTCTGGTCTTCTGTATGTCACCTCCACTATGCAGTGAACTTTCGGATAGGAGAAAGAACTTTGGGCAAACCATCTTGTTTCAGAAGAAACATCTCTTGAGTCATCTGGTATTTAGACCTACCTAGTGCTATATCTTTTGGGTGATGGATTCAGACAAATCATCTGTTTGTGGATGAATCACCGGATCTACCACTTGCCTTGGATCTCTTATCTAGTGCCTTTACTTTTGGGAGATGGGCTTGGACAACTCATTTGGTGACAGGCAAAACGTACAAGAATCCTGAAAAACTTGCCCTTTTTGGTACAATTTTTCCAAACTTCCTCATAGCTACTTAACCATGCAAATACCCATAAAACACATTAAAACACACTGTAGTTACTCACAAACATATTTTTTTCTTGCGTTAAGTGCAACATGTGACATAAAATACCGTCCCATTAGTAAGAAATAAGAAAAAGAAAATAATCAACAGAAACTTGGAGCTACCAACCTCCATATAAGGACTTAAGAAGTGACATAGATAATTTATCTGGGGTCTAAGGATAGGGTTGGTATGGAAATCACTCTGAGACCGAGAGGTGATATGTGGTATATACTTAATAGGTCCAGGAGGCATTTAGGTATAATAAACTGGTAAAATTCCGTAGGCTAAGCACCAAACCAGATTACTAGCATTAAATACCTAGGAAGTTATGAAATCATGGGGATCGTAACCCTAGTGTCGTAAAAACCATTGTTAACACCTTAAGTGATAATCAATGTATTAAACATTGATTTATTTACTATTTTAAAATACCCCTTAGAAATAGCAAATATTAAGTTGACTTAACTTCTAATAGACGTGTTCTCTACCATTATTCTTGTGGGATCGATCCAAACCTTTGTTGGCTTCTATATTTTTCAGAGTCCGCTATATGTTTCTTAATTGAGGTGTAAGTTTAGGCGCATTAAATTTTTGCACCGTTGTTGGGGAATATGACTTAAAATGGTATATTAGACTTATTCAAACTTTTAGTTGTTGTTTACTAATTTTTTTATTTTTTATTTTTGTTTTCTTAGGCTAAATGGCTAACACAAATTAGCCCAACAATCGACTAACCAGCCAATCTAGTCATGATAACCAGTACTAACTCATTAACATGCTTGCTGTTCATCAAGCTATAGCTGCTCAAGCTGAGGCTCAGGATCAGGATGAAATAAAATATCTACCTGTAGCTCATTCAAAAGCTAAAGCTGAGGAAAATTTGTGAGCAACTGTTGGAGCAACCCTGAGGTTTTCTCAAATTTTGGCTCCACGCCAGCATATCCATACTTCTACCAGACCATCCTGCCAAGTAGGAGAGCCTTAGATTGATGTGGTCGCATTTACTGTAGCTATAATATTACCATCTCTTATGGGTAATGATGAGTTTGATGTCACAAGAACTATGATACAACTGATGAATAATAGAGGCTTGTTCACTGGCATGCTGGGAGAGGATCCAAATCAGTATCTTCTAAACCTCACTGGGATTTGTTCTGATTTTACATTGTTAAGACTGACTTAGGAAGCTACCAGAGTTAGGTTGTTTCCTTTTTCTCTAATGGGGGAGGAAACCACATAGTTAATTACTTTCAAGAAGTCATTAAGAGAAGCATTGCATGAGGATTGGTTGAGGTTTAAGAAAAAGTTGAAGCAATACCCAAATTATGGGCTTACTTATGCCATTTTGCATCAACGTTTCTATTAGTATTTAAACTCCTTGAACAAGTATGTGGCAGATAATATTCCTGGAGGCTCACTAATGTGTCTCAATTATGCTGCAACAAGTTGGTTACTGGATGACATAAAAAATACTAACAGGGCTTGGCACAAGAGATGCTGAGGTGGCATCCAACTGTCATTATTATAAGATGTCTACAGAGTAACAAAAGATAGAAGAGGAGAAATACCGGGTTATGGATCACTAAAAAACTCATAGAGAATTAATGGCAAAGCATCTCCTAGGGGATAATGCACAAACATTTTAGAATGTTAATGTTGTAGCTGTGAGAGATAGAGCCCCCAGGCATGAGGATTGATACACTGATGTGGATGAGGATGCTAAGTATGTGAATCATATATGGGGTTACCAAATTAGGGTTAAAAATGTCAGAACTTTTACAGAGAGAGATGACTACAGAGAGAACAACTTCTGGAAAGACAAATTTAGGAGAGATGATTACCACAACGATAAAGGCTTATATGTTCCCCTACAAGGTAGAGATTAGGCTTTAGACAAACCTTCAAAGATAAAGGAGATTCTTGAAAATTTTCTAAATACAGTGGAATCATTTGACCAAGGCATAAATTAGATGCAAAATGATATCTCAGTTGTTATTTTATACTATATGATGGTAAAAGTGGAAAACTTTGTATTCCCGACTGACGTTGTGATCTTGGAATGTGAAATTGACTTTAGGTATGCATTATTTTGTGGTGACCATTCTTATACACTACAAGAGAACTTGTTGACACAGAGAGAGCAGAGTTGAAATTCATACTTATTGAGAAAGAAGTGAGTTTCAATGTCTATAGAACCATGCAGAAACCTAGAGATATGAGTGTTGCATTTATCATTGACACCTTTTTAGTTAATGATGTGACATTTGTTGATGAAAAATATATTAGGGAAACTTTGGCCGTAGTAACTATGAAGTTCATTGATGATGGGACTGTTGAGTTCAGGGAGGTTTATGGGGATAAACTCTTATCTACTGAAGAAACTAGAATTGATTTAGAAAATAGAAAAACTCCCCTACCAAACCATCTTCAAAGAACCACCAATTCTGGAGCTTAAGGCTATCACCCATGTTCAAATATGCGTTGTTGTGAGCCGAAAACACTTTGTGGGTAATTATTGGTACTGATTTGTTAGAGTATTAGGATGCACATTTGTTATCTATGTTAAATAGATTCAAGAAGGATATTTCCTAGATCATCACATAAATTATTAGGATTTTTCTCGATATTTGTACTCATAAAATTCACTTGGAGATGGATCACATTCCTAGCATCAAACATCAGCGCAAACCTAATCTACTTATGTAAAAGGTGGGGAAGAAGGATATAATAAAGTAGCTTGATGCAGACATCATCTACCCATTTAATGACAGTAAGGTTGATTAGTTTGTGTAAAATAATATGGAATCACTATCGTTCCAAATGAAAAAAATGAGTTAATTTCGATGAGGCCAGTCATAAACTGGAGGATATGCATGGAATGCAGGAATCTGAATGCATGGACACAGAAAGACCATCTCCCTTTGCCTTTTATGGGTCACATATTGGAAAGACTTACTGGCAGAGGTTTGTATTATTTTCTTGATGATTATTCGGGGTATAATTAAATAACAATAGCCCTAAATAACCAAGAGAAGACAACTTTTACTTTAACTTATAGGACCTTTGTATTATCCCGTATGACTTTTAGATTGTGCAATGCTCTGGCTACATTTCAGGGATATATGATGTCCATTTTTAGTGATATCATCGAGGATAGGATTGAGGTTTTCATGGATGATTTTTTTGTTTTGGGTGATTCATTCGATTCTTTCTTGGAGCATCTAAATTGATTTCTACAGTAGTGTGAAGAAACAAACATGCTTAATCGAGAGAAATACCACTTCATGTGTAGAGATGGTATTTTTCTCGGTCATAAAACTTCAAAAAATTTTATTGAGGTTGATAGAAAAATGATCAAGGTTATATCTAAGTTTCTCCCATCGATTTCTGTAAAGGGAATTTAGAGTTTTTTAGATCATGTTGGCTTCTGCAGAAGATTCATTAAGGACTTCTCGAAGCTGGCAGTGGCCCTATGCAAAATTCTTGAGAAAAAGGTAAAATTTGATTTCTATGATCATGCATAAAAACATTCAAATGTTTGAAAAAGTTGGTGACTGCACCTATTAATGTTGCTCTGGATTGGATTCAGTCTTGTGAGGATATATGTAATGCTAGTGGTATGAGTCTAGGGGAAGTCCTGGGAAAACAACTTGAGAAGATTTTTCATTCTATATATTATGCTAGTAAAAACTTAATCCATCATATTAAAATTACACCATTACTGATAGGACGTTTTAGATGTGGTATTCGCTTTTGAGTACTAGCGTCATAGTCCTGCTGGTCACTCCATACTAAGGTACCTTATTTCAAAGAAGGAGGCATCACCCAGGATGATTAGATGGATTTTTCGTTTATAATAATTTTATTTTGAAGTAATTGACGGAAAGGTATCTGACAACCAAGTAGTTGCTCATTTTTCTAAATTGGATGAAGAGAAAGAGTATTTGGGGAGTTTGGCATTGATGATACATTCCTAGATGAGTAGGTTTTTTCTACATCATATGACCTTATGCCATGGTTTAATGAATTTTCCAACTTCTTAGTGAGTAATGTGATGCCAGATTATTTGAGTTACCATTAAAGAAGAAAGTTCTTACACAATGTGAAGGCATACTATTGGGATGAAGCCTTACCTATTTTTCATCTATGTTGATAAAATTATTTTGAGCCTTACCTATTTCATATTTGTGTTGATAACATGATTCAGAGGTATATCCATAAAGTTGATATGATGAGCATACTTGAGGCTTGTCATTCATCCCCTTTGGGGGGACATCATAGTGACATGCGAATGGTAAAAAAGATTTTGTAGCGTGGGTAGTATTGTCCCACCATTCATAAAGACGCACATGAGTTTTCAAGGCCTTATTATAGATGCCGGAGATTCAGTGTTGTATATAAAAGAAAAGAGTTTCCTATAAATCCCATCCTTGAGGTGGAACTATTTGATGTGTGGGGTACTGATTTCATGGTGTAAGTTTTTTTTTGTTCTTATGGATGAAGTATATTCTAGTAGTTGTGGAATATATTTCAAATTGGGTGGAGGTGGATTCACTTCCAAATAATGAAGCTAAGAGTGCTACAAAATTTATAAAGAAAAACATTTTCCCATTTTGGTACCCCAAGAACAATCATAAGTTATTGTGGTTGGCACTTTTGCAACCGGTTGTTCAGTGTTTTGTTGGCTAAATATTGTGTAAATCATAAGGTGGAAATTCCTTATCACCCTCAAACAAGCAGGAAAGTTGAAGTATATAACTGGGAAATCAAGACCATCTTATCCAAAGTTGTGAACACAAGATGGACTGATTGGTCAAGGAAGTGGGTGATACTCTATGGGTGTGCCAGATTGCATTCAAAACTCCAATAGGCATGTCTCCATATCAGATTGCTTATGATAAATCATGTCACTTGCCGATTGAGCTTAATCATAAGGAATAGTGGGCCTTGAAGAATCATAAATTTGGATTGGAATATGTTTCTCACTTGAGGCTTGATCAACTGAATGAATGGATGAGTTACATCTCACAACTTCTGAAAGTGCTGCTTTGTACAAAGAGAAGATGGAGCTTTTTCTTATTCAGAAGATTTAGAAGATAGGTTTCATCCCAGGTGATATGGTTCTACTATTCAACTATAGACTTCACTTATTTCCTGGTAAGTTGAAATTCGAGTGCTCTAGTCCATTCAAAGCGGTACAAGTATTCTCACATAGGGATATTCAACTATAAGGTAATGAAGAAAATCAGTTCAACATTAATGTTCATTGTGTAATGAACTAGTTAAAAGCTTTGGAAGAAACCAAGACTGTTGAAACACTTCATCTAAATGAAGTCTGAGTAATTAAGATGAGCCACGTCGTACCGCGATGTTGAATTAGGTGCTACTTAGGATGAAACCAATATTGTTTATGTAAACTTGTAAAATCTATTTTATGGTGTCATAGTGTGTTAAATGTTTGTAGGGTATTCAATTGGATTAAAATTGCAAAAAAGGGTAAATAACAGGTTTTGTGTAATAACCCTTAAGGTCATTTATGATAAATATACAGTGTCTTGCATCCTAGAACATTTCAGTAGTTTTCCCAAGTCATTTATGACTTGCTGGGACCGATAGTTTGGATC